>APFE031688581.1:0-51242 GCA_000404065.3 Pinus taeda | reverse complement strand
ATTCAAAATAAAAATATTGAAGATAAAAAATCATTTATTAACCTATAAATTCTTTATAGAAATTTATAGAACTCCTATTCATACACATGTCCAACTTACAATAATTCAAAATAAAAATATTGATGATAAAAAATCATTTATTAACCTATAGATTCTTTACAGAAATTTATAGAAATCTTATTGATACACTTGTCCAACTTACAGAATTATATATATATATATCCTCTTCGGGAAAGTCCTACCCATTACAATGCCTATTTCTAAACTTGAAAAAACATTCAAAATATCATATTTCAATCACCTTAGAAGGAACTATCATCTTTCAATCGACCCATGAAGACGAGACAAATCATAAAGATAAAGCATTATGATTTTTCAATGAATTGCCATCATATTGTCACGTAATAATAATTATGAAGTGGTGATAACATTGTCAGCGCTTTTTCCTGAAAGTGATAGTAAAGTTGAGCTTGAAATCTAAGGCAATTGCGTACTCACAGCATATGCATTACACAAATTGACTATATAGTGACATTAGATCCCATGGGAAAAAGATTAAAAGCAACAAAATAAATTGATTCATGTAAACCAAGTCTGGTGCATCTGAACATATTACCCTAATTCTGAAGATTTAACCAGATTTAATCAAGTTTGGTCAAACTGAAAATACTACTTGTTTCTAACTAAGCTCAGAGACTCAACAAGCCTTGTAAAGAGGAGCAGAGCATTGTTTCTCTTAAGAATTAAGACAAGATAGCACACTCCTGCAATGTGTGATACCCAGATTGGATACCACTAAACACACACCAGCCAACAAGTAAACTAAACACAAAGCCAAAGAGATCCATCAGGCACAGAATCACCAGGAAACACAGAGATGCTTCCTTAAATATCAACATATGGATGGTGAAAGCTCAAAAGCATTTATCATTCATTAGACCATTGCAAAGAGGTGCAGTAACAGATAGAACAACATTTATAGAGATCCCTAGAAATATGGGATCTATAAAGTTTAAACTGATAGATAACTATATATATGAGGACTCCCTGCTATCAATTACAAGGATGCTATGTAACCAGTTCCTCTAAGATAAAAAATTTAGTGCTTCTACAATGAATTGAATCAGTAGTGTAATCTTCTGAACGACTAGAACTGACAAAAATACTGCATTCAACAAAGCTAGACATCTGGAGACAGTTCTGCAAATAGGTCAGATGGAGAGAAAACGTCTGCTTCCACATTCCCTGCAGATCAGTCAAGTGAATGGGTATGTGCAACTTCCACGACCTGCAACATAAAATAACACAAATGTGTCAGTTGATGATAGACCCATATTTGCTAAATGACTCTGATATCTGTCAAATAAAAAATTCCAGCCCAAGAAAATGAAATCGATTCAGACCTAAGTAGCGAGGCAGATTCATACAGGGAACATGTAGATGACGATTTTAAAGTGAAGCAGATTCTTGCCAGAAACAAACACATGTCCAGCACGTGAAGGGATTGAAGCAAAAGGTAAAAACATCAAGCTTTAGAAGCGAAGAAGATTCAGCTTAAACAAAACTGCCAAGGCTAAAAAGCGAAGGAGATTCATGCCAAATACACATCAAATATAAGATGTTGAGCAGATTCATGCCAAAAAAATGAAAAAAGAAAACATCAGACCTAGAACTTTAGTTTGTTTATAACAAACACAAAGGTCCCAGTACACAGCCGATTCAAGCAAAAATAAAATATACCTCAAACTTAGCTCAAACAGTAATTCAGGTTGAAGGTGAAAGCAAATGAACCTAACCTAAACAGTATAATTCAGGTTGAAGGTGAAGGCAAATGAACCTAACCTAAACAGTATAGTAGATTCAAGCTGAAGGCAAACATACCTGACCCAAAAGATATTCAAGCTAGACAACAAAAATAGTTGGCAAAATTCAATAAGATTTAGAGCCAAGGGCAGGCAAGTTCATTCTAAAACAGCTTAAAAACTAAACAAGCAAAGCAAACTAGACATTGATATAGATACAGAGTAAAATGATTTTACTTACTGGGTCCTGTGTGACTAGTGTTGCAGCTCCATTAAAGTAACAAGTGCCCCCTGAGTTCTTGAATTGCTGCCAATAACTGTTGAAGGCATATGATGCATGATCAATAACCGTGTTAGGCTGATAACAAGGCTTCCCTGGCTGGATGGAAGCGCAGGTGTTGTTTCCCTGACTGCAGGCATAATTAATAGCAGACGGCAAGGAAGAAACATTTGCATTAGCATCTACAACACAACACAATTTGCCAGTGTAGGGTGGAGGTGGAGGAGGGAGAGGCTTATACTCCGAATCCTGGAGCTCGCCAGTGAGATCAATCTCATAAACCCTGGTTCCATTTGGATACAACAAACCCCAATGTCTCTCAGTTCCCGGTCCAGACTTTTGATCCTCATTAAACAATGAAAAAATATATGTGGGGATGAATTGATTGGGCCTGCGAGGGGTTCCCAGGGGAGGATCTGCAAGCATTCTCCTTATGAGCCGCCGGTTATAATGGGCTGAATTAAAGATGTTGGCACCCAACTGATTAAGGTCACCGGCATTGGGCCACCCAGTTTCAGCTATGATTAACCTAATGTCCTCATAACCCAGTTTGCTCATCGCAGCTACAACCGCATCAAGCTGCTGGTCCAGCATATTGGTATACACAAGGCCATTAGGATCGGTGTAGTTTTTATCATGATCCCCAAAACTGGCATATTCCAAAGAAATATTCGTAGGATCAGAAGACCAAGCAAAGTAAGGATACACATCAATAAAAAAGTAGGATCTCCTTCTAGTCAGAAACTCGAGCATTGGTTTCATGACAGTTTCTGCAACATCATCCCGAAAAGCACCAGATGATGGAGGAAATGAAGTGTTGAGCACATCCATAGCAGAAGGGGTTCCTACCTTGATATGATGCAGCTTATATCTAAGCAGAGCTCGCCTGATTCACAGCATAGCGGGCACTAGCTGGTACCAGGTCTGGTTGTTGGAGTAGTCTGATAAAATTTCATTCCCGACCAGGACTATATTGATCTTGGTTTCAGGATAGAAGTAAACAACATTATTCTTCACCCATTTGTCTGCAAATGACTGGTTGGCTGAGACATTGGCAATATCTTCGTTCTTAACCATCACTGAGACCTTAATACCAGTGTGCACGAGAGCCTTTAGGATTTCTGGATTAGTATCATAGATTTTAACCCTGCCTGCCTTCATTCTTTGGATCAAGTGAATTGCTTCTTCTGTGGAGGGCAGGTTGTCGCCAAGCTGCCCATAATAGATACTAATGGTGTAATCCTCTGCATCTGTGGAACAATGACAAAAAGAAAAAGCGAAGGCATTGAACAACTAGTGAAATTTATGCAGGATCTCTGTGTAACAAAATCATGAAATTTATCGGAATGACTGAAAACAATGGAAATACCATGGGAAAACATGTTATCTCAGTCCATTAAATTTTCAGAAAGGAAATGCATAACGAATATCAGAAGAAAAATGTACATTTTTTCTAAAAACATTACATAAACACATGATTTTCTTTTTCCAACAGTATCCTAGGTACCCTGGCACAACAATCTCAACTGCAGCTAGTGGGGATAATCGGTACTGCCTTCCAAGAACGATAATCAGTACTGCCTTCCAAGAACGAGATGCTAAGTGTAGCCAGACAGTTTACATGATAGAACTATGGTATTTTACCAAGTAAATTTGATCTAGTGAAAGATTTCTTAAAGGGAAAGCCGATCAATATCAGAAACAGACACATTCAGAGATAAAACATTAGAAAACCATGGGATTTACTTGTAGCAAGGGTATTGGTTGAACTGAGGGGAACCCAATAAGCAAATATATGCTAGTACCAACAGGAAAAGGTCAGGAACTCAGAAGCACATATATGTTAGTACCAACAGGAAAAGATAAGAAACCCGTGGAATTTAGTCCAAGTTTTCTTTACAGATGATTCATTCAAACATGCAAACCCAAACCTATCAGAATCCCATAAGCAAGAAAAAAGTATCAGAACAATATGGAATTGTGTCCCCTTGAAATTATTTCAGTACACAATTTCGGAAAATAAGCAAAACCCAATTGATACCGAAAGAAAATATACATGAATAACTACTCACAGGCATGAATTACAACTCCCACTATGGCCAACAGAAACCAGAAAACTTTTGATCCTGGAATTTCCATTGTGTGAATAAATCCCATTGCATGAATAATTCCCAGCACCTAACAACGTTGTGGATGGCCTTCATTGTTGTCTACCAGTACTTCACTATAAATGTTCCTCAGCTCCACAGGCAGAATGTTATTTCTTTTTTAATGGGATCTTAGAGATCTACTTTCTCATGATTGTTGAATAACTGCCCAAACCAAGCACCATGCTTTAAATTGATAATGAACCATACCGCTATCAAAACCATTAAGACTGTAACGATCGATCCGTATGTGCCTTGACTCTGCTTTATGTTTACTCCGAATGAGACGTTGGATTCCGTAGGCGTGTTAATTAACCTGAGAGATATCTGTTGAAGTCACGAATTCAAATCCTTCGCAAAATAAACGGTTGTTGTTGCTTACATATCATCGCTCTGCTTTTATGGCTCAGTAACCACTGCCTTCTCGTATAGATCCACAGTCATGCAAGCGCCAAAAGAATCCAATGGTTGTTGCAACTCAGCGGGGTCAAAATTTGATTTTTCACCTGAACGTGATACCCTCCTACTGCATATCGGAACTGCGATAACAGGATGAAAAACAAGCGACCGAACAAAATGTGATGAACCTTCGAATTCCCCAGAATGAAGACGCTTTAACACAGTACGCGAATGAAACTAATCGAAGCAGTGCCACATGAAACGCACAAACCCTTTGAGAAACCTTTTTGAATCAACGGCCTAAATTGTTGCAATCTTCTAACACATAATCGTGTGGCTTACAAGATGACAAAAGCAGAGAGGGGAGTTGATTTCACAGGGAAACGACTTAAGGCGTAATGAATATACAAAACTCCGTAGAACTTAAACCCCACTGAAGATCATTTATTTTTAGATTAACATCAGATATATTACTAATCTATAGTTAGTCCTTAGGATGTGATACCTTTTATTTTCAATGCCAAGTCATGTAAGTAAAAGTTGAACTTCGAGAAACCGATACTATGCCTCGCCAAAGACATTGTTGGAAGTCCTCTAGCTTACCATTAGTCATGGTTATTGGAATTCGAAAATAAGGAATTTTAATCTATTTCTTACATCGTTGAACATTTACGGAAGTTTTGGTTCCATTATTAAAACAAGAAGGGCTGCGGGGCAGCTAGTCCGCCCGCAGCGTATCTTACAGAGCTATAGCTTACAGCAACATGATCTATCTAGCCCTTGAAATGGTAAACCCTCTCCCAATGGCTCAAAGAATGAACTTTGCAGTGTAAAAGTGTTTGCAACAGAGCTATAGCCTACAGCACCAGTGAGTAGATTCTTTTGAAGCAGCACCCGTAGCAGTTTCAGTAGCAGAGGCACGACTACGAGGTGCTAGATAAGCTGCCTAGCTAGTCCAGCTACCACCACCCACGAAGCCATCTTTGCCTCCCCTGTATTCCGTGGTTTGAGAGCCTCATAGCTATCAGCATAGTAGTAGCACATCATGTGCATGGTTTTTATACGGGGAGAAAGGGCTCGCAACCAGGGTAGGCTGAGCACTCCCTCTCACAACATTGCACCCCGTCGTTTATGGACAGTTTCCGAGTTTGCAAAGCCCTAAAATGGACAACACTACCGATGTGAAGCTTTGCAATATTCAGTGAATAGTTTGGATCAACACATGAATGCCCTTATAGCTCTTCCGGGAAAAAGAATCCATGTACTATTGTACTCTCCCACCTGCAATAATTTCCTTCTAACCTTTTGTAAAACTCGTTAGGAGATGATTCTAACAATGAAATAATTGATATTACGTATAAAAGAGATAAGCGAGTAAGAAGCCCGTGGATTCAGAGTTCCATGTTCATGATTTTTTTGAGGTAAGTAGGGGTTGTTTTTGTAAATGCTCTTATAGATGAGGCGCCATCGAGTGCTTCTATGAAGGATGTGTAAATTGGTTTGTCTCTTTTTACTCCTATGTTTTATATCATTCATTACAATCATTATTTCAAAGATAGCCAAGTTGCCCAATAATTACACTATATTTTAATATATATTCGGTTTTCACATGCAAATTGACGTGTTTAAATGCTTATTGTGCAAAATAGTTCGAAAGTGCACAATAGAGTGCACTTTTACTACAAAGTATTTTGTCTTTTACTAATTCGAAAGTGCACAATAGAGTGCACTTTTACTACAAAGTATTTTGTCTTTTACTAATTAGTTACTTAATTCGAACTAGAGTTTACATATTTTATAAATATTTACAAATAGAATTTATTTTTTTATATAGAAATTTATTATATCTTATAAAGCTGCTGTAAGAACCGAAAGCAGAATCTGCTGCTACATGGGTGTCCAGCCGTCAGACACTTGGGCTTTGTGTTTTCGGATTTTCACGGTGGCCGGCGAGATCATACATATAAATGATGAAAACTCTATCTGCAGTGGGCATATCTTGGAACCAATAATTGCGATATATATAAGATAAATCCACAATATGACCGTAGGTGTACATGATTACATGGTTACATTTTTCTTTAAAGAAAAGGAACTTATCCCACATGGAGCATGTTTTAAATGTCATACTAATACCATTACACATTTATGACAATGAAAAAGGTATTTATTAGTGGAAGGCCTTAGAATAATCTTTCTTTTGATATGGTTAATCGATAATTAAGTCATAATGTTATGATGTGCATGAGCGAAACGTGGCCGACGAAAACTGTGACAACCGTGACGAGTACCGACCGGACGCGCAGCTAATACCATTCGAAAAAAACTTGACGTTGTTCTTCAGAAGAGGAGAATTGCGTTGCAAGAGGCAAATGCTTCTCCGGAGCAAGATCAGTTGCAAATGCTGTTATGGATGGTTAGTAAATGCAGGCGTCACGGTCGTGGGATCAGGTGAAGTTCAGAGACCATAAGTTACTCTGCCATGAGCCTACCTACGACCTTGAGTTATTGTACAATGAATTCTATATGCTAAGTTATTGTACAATGAATTCTATATGCTACAGTTGCAGGAACTTCTCACCAAGAATGGATTTCATGCTTTTAGCCTTTTATTTTGAATTGTAAAACTATTACTAGCATTCGTATAAAACCATTTAAATCAAAGTTTAACATGCAATTTGAAGATGTCGTGGAACAGAGTAATAAAGAGTATATTGGAGGTTAAGAGAGACTGAAGATAAAAGTTCTAGTTTTGTATACTTAAGATTAAGATTTAAACCCTGTTATCAGGGATTACCGAATTACACAGTATTTGTGACCTTACAGGACTCGAACCGTGGCACGTCATTTCTGTAATGGATGAAGCCAGGGAAGACGGAGGCGTTGGCTGTGCGTCGACTGCAACCGAGTCAGCTTTCATACGCGTGAGACGTTTCTTTAAATGGGTGTTCCACACATTCTTGATCTCATTGTCGGCTCTTCCTAGCAAGTACGAAGCAATAGTGGACCATCTGCATTATAATAAAATTGGGATTAATTCAGATTCAGGTAAAATTCTGAAACATTATTCCACTCAAATTATAATTGGGAATCTACCATTATAGGTAAAATTCTGAAACATTATTCCACTCAAATTAGAATTGGGAATCTACCATTATACAGGAAATTTGGATCATAGTAGAATTCTAACTATATAATTGGATTCCTACAGAATGTGACGACTTGTATTTGGTTAGTCCTCGGATTGTAAGTCTCTCGGCTTTAACTATTTCCTCGTCAGTGCACAGGACGGAGCGAGAACAGGGTAGGGAGGAATCATATCAGTGCCGACAACATCTGAGGCATGCCTGGTAAGAATTTCTTGCACCTGCATCAAAACCTCAGGTAATCATTTTGCCTATTGGAAGGCACAGAGAAAATAACTTGGTACGCTTTGAGTTAGAGTTTTAATTGATAGAGCTTAAAGAACACACAGCATGATTGAAATATGTATGCATTGATTTGACTGATAAAACTGAAACTGAAAGTAAAACAGTTCGATTGAATGAGAGAGACACACCCGTTTTTATTGATAGAGATTAAAGAACACACGGCATGATTGAAATATGTATGCATTGAAATATGATGGCAGGTGCAACTCCAGTAGCAGCAGATTCCTCTACTTCGGCTTTTGCATAGAGCCTCGTGGTTATGGCTCATATTCAACACACACAGGTATCATGGCTCATATTCAACACACACAGGTATCATAAGGGCTGCTAGTCATACCATCCTCCTTCCTTACTTTGATAGTAACATTGCTCATGCAAATTACAATGTTGACACGACAGCACAAGGATTGTTTGACACGGCAGGGCAACTTTGACACGGGAAGGATTATTTGACACGGCAGGGCAGCAGCCATGGTTTGACATATTATAGGCCTTAAGTATAGTTAACATTAAATGTTAGGGGATTAATGCTAATGCAAACATAGCATTAGTTCATGAAACTGAGTTCATGAAACTGTCAAATGTTCTAATCACTTGTACTTGTCCTAACTTTTGAGCTCGTATACCTGCCCATATGCCTCGTTTTGAGGCCAAATAAGAAGAAAAATTTGTTCATTGGTTAAACAAATAAGAAAATATAAAATATGGTGTTGGTTCTTGTGTCATTTCAGCGAACTTTGCTTTAAGTTATATAATGGTTGTTGGTTATCGTGCCAAGATAATGCTAGCTTCACAAACTGATTACTATAGTCCCTGCCAGCCCGGAAGGGCAGGGACTAATAATATAGCTTTTATGTTTTGGATAACCATAAACCCTAATATATATGTACTAGGGTTCTTAGCGTATTTTAACGAAATATGAACCCTAATATACATCCATTTAGATAAAAACGTGATCATAAAAGACAAGATTATATAGACTTCTCCTCCTCAGCCATGGACATATACATGTTATTATAAAGATATTTCTATTGGATGTAACGAGACCTAATTAAAATACAAAAGCCTCCTGATAAAAGACCAGATTTATAGACATCTCCTCCCCTAATTATTCTTAAACCAAGAAAACCAAGAAAACATAGATTACACCAAGATCTGGAAAGTAAAATTGCCCCTTTAATGTCACCACGATTATAGATTACACCTAGATTTTGCAAGTAGAATCATGATGTAGGAGCATCCACTCATGTTATGAAAAATCAGCAAGAACCACTTCTAGAAGGCGAAAATGAGAAAAAGTGCATCAAAAGGAAAGGGATTTGTTAAAAAGCTTGAAAAATTAGATCCATGAGGGATCTTAAAAATTTGTTGAGAGCTCTATGAAAAAAATCCATGTTGAGAGCTTTGTGGAGAGGATCATGTTCAAAGCTTTATGAAGAAGATCATGGATCTTGAAATGATCCACCATATTGTAATTTCCTATATAGATTTTAGACATTGGGCATTGAAAAGATGCGGTCTAATGGATGAATATTAGACTTGCTAAGGCGTCATATAATAGAAGAGAAATTAAATCAATTTCAATGCCTAATTTATGTATTTTTGTTTGTTTGCATGTTGATTCAATGCATTACTCGGTTCACGCACAGATCCATTGACGTTTTTTTATGAATTAACCCTACATCTAGACCATATCTTTCATTAGCTTGCAGTGAAAGCGAAGATGTGTTGAGTTGTGGGCTCATAGCCCACAAGCCTAACATCGAGAGCATAAGAAAACTTGAAATGAAATGCCCCCATAAATAATTTGCATCAACTGGTATCAAAGCGTAGAAGATTCCTACGTGTAGTTTGGAGGAGAAGCAATGGAAGAAGGTACAAGTGGTTGAAGGTGTTGTAAGAGATTTGTTTTATCTATCGAGGGGACAACATAGGAAGGTGAGAAGATTTGCAACAACCTAGAGCAAGGAGTGCTCAAAGCGTTCCAAAGAAGAGAACCAAGAAGATGTGAAAAGACCAAACTGAAGGGAAAGTTTGGTGAGACATTGTGTATCAAGATGGAGACTTTTTACTCCAGAGGCATGTTGCAGCTCACGAGTTGAATCTGTTACAACAAGACTAGAAAGCATATGACCAATAGGTCATAAATTTTCGTAACTTAGGAGTATGATGTAGGAGCATCAATGCATCCTATAAAAAATCAGCAAGAACCACATCTACAAGGCGAAAATGAGAAAAAATGCATCAAAAAGTAAGGGATTTGTTAAAAATCTTGAAAAATCATATCCATGATGGACCTTAGAAATTTTTTGACAACTTTGCGAAAAAAAAATCATGCTGAGAGCTTCGTGGAGATCATAATGTTGAGAGATTTATGGAGAAGATCGTGGATCTTGAAATGATCCACAATATTGTACTTTCCTCTATAAATTTAAACCATTGGGCATTGAAAGAGGTGGTCAATTGGATGAATATTAGACTTGTCAAGGCATCATGTAATAACATAACATTTAAATTAATTTTAATGCCTATTTTATATAATTTTATTTTTGTGCATGGCGATTTTATGCATTAATGGCTTGATACATAGTTCTGTTGACTTTTTTTGGTGAGTTAACGGTACATGTAGACAACAAGGTTCTATAGCTTGCAATGGAAGCAAAGACAAGGTGAGTTGTGGGCCCATAACACATAGACCTAGGATGAGGACCACGAGAAAATTTGAAATGATGGACCCCCATAATGTGTTTGCATCAAGTGGTATTAGACCATAGAATATTGCTATTAGTGGCCTAGAGGAGAAGAAATGGAAGAAGATACAAGTGGATGAATATTTGCTACGAGATTTGTTTTCTCTATGCATGTGACAACATAGAAAGGTGACAAAATTTACAACAACCTAGAGCAAGGAGTGCTCGAAGTGTTCCAACGAAGAGAACCGAGAATATGTCAAAAGACCAAACTCAGGAGATTGTTTGGTAGGGCATCCTGTAGAAAGGTGAATAATTCTTATTGCAGAGGCATGTTGCAACTCACAAGTTTAATATGTTACAAGAAGACTAAAATTCATATGGCAAGGAGGTCATAAATTTTCATACCTTAGGAGTCTGATGTCGGAGCATCAACCCATCCTATGAAGAATCAACAAGAACCACTCTACAAGGTGAAAATGTGAAAAAGTGCATCAGAAGGAAAGGGATTTTTTAAAAAGCATGAAAATTAGATCCATGAGAGATCTTAGAAAATTTTGAGAGATGTTGACAGCTTTGTGGAGAGGATCATGTTGAGAGCTTTATGGAGAAGATCAGGGATCTTGAAATGAGCCAGAAAATTATAATTTCTTCTATAAATCTTAGCCTTTGGGAATTGAAAATAGCTTGTCATTTGGATGAATATTAGACCACCAAGGCCTCATGTAATAGCATAGAAATTAAATTAATTTTAATGTCTATCTTTGTAATTTTGTTTTTGTTCGAGGTGATTTAATACATTAATGGCTTTATGGATAGATCCATGGACTTTCTTTGATGAGTTAATGCTACATGTAGACCACGAGGTTCTTTAGCTTGGAGTCAAAGCGAGGATGAGGTGAGCTATGGGCTCATGACCCACAGCCCTAGGATTAGGACCATAAGAAAACTTGAAATGATAGACCCCCATAAATCATTTTTGTCAGATCAATGATTTAATATTTCCGGTCCACATGAACAAGAACCTAGACCTTAATGTGGCGAGGGGTCGAGGCTAATCGCATTCCCCCACCATGATATCCTTACGAAACATTTTCGTCGGTTAATCATAAATAGTGTGGTGGGGGGCCGAGGCTAACCAACCTCCCTTGCCATTGTAGCCCACTATCTCTTCATCGAGGTCACATGGACTATGATGGGACCTCAAGCTAGGGCCTACAAGCCCGCCTCCTTTGTTAGGAACCTTCTCCGCTATATTCTTAGTCTTGTGGGTGAATTACAACCGGGGCTAGGGTTAAGTTCATCCACTATGATTCTACGCTCAGAGGTCTTCTTCCAAAGTCATATGGGGAATAATGTGACCAAGGGTTTGGACTCCTCCCCAAGCCCTCTTCACTAATGCTATCCCTATTCAGCACCAATGGTCATGTGTAGGATTGGTGAGCAGGGGTCGGGGCTAGTCCACGAACCCTCTCCGTTGCACTTTCGGTCATGTAGACTTGTAACTGACTGAAGGTCGTGATTAATTCATATCCCCTCTTCATTGCGCCATTGGTCATATGGAGTTGGAGGTGACTATGTACTGGGTCTCACTACTCAACCCCTCTCCCGAGTTCGCTCCAACGAAAACGTAAATAACATTCATCCCTTTAAAGGTTAAGAAACATGATGTAGAGGAGTTGGTAAGGCACGACAATGTTGTATGGAAAGTGACAGGTTCAATCCCTATCAAGGCCATCTGACTCCTTAACAAAATTTTAGCCAACCATAAGGTGCCACATGGCGGCCTTTGGTTGGGCCATAGGGAATCCTATCATTATACCACCACAACCGAAGTTTGACCAATAAAAATGTGCCATCATAGACTTGCACGATCCTGCCACTTGGAAAGCCATGACTAGTCCATATGCAACGAGTAAGCTTGTTGACATCAATGGTATGAACTGCCTAGTCTGTAGGCACTCAGCCCAGCTACAAATGTTCTTTTTAGCGAGCAAAAAGTTTAGAATATCATAGATTTTTCATACGACATCAGATTGAAACAATTCA
This sequence comes from Pinus taeda, assembly GCA_000404065.3. Taxonomy (NCBI): domain Eukaryota; kingdom Viridiplantae; phylum Streptophyta; class Pinopsida; order Pinales; family Pinaceae; genus Pinus; species Pinus taeda. Next base: position 38,444 of record APFE031688581.1, on the reverse strand, counting down.
AGCGTCATTAGAATCAGAACGACAAACGCTACAACTTGACACTAGTTTTGAAAGATTCTGGGAACTTTCATTTTTGAGCTAAATTTTGATCTCCCAACCATACCTCCCCACTAGGAACTTTTGGTCTGCAAGAGGAGGCTTCTCCTAGTAAAGAAAATTAGGAAAAAACACAAAACATTCCCAAAATCAATCCTTAATTTCATGTTTTCAATTGGTTCCTTCAAGCTCCAACCAAGGTACTCCACCTATACTTTGTGTGAAGACCTTACGTTCTTGCAAAGAATCGAGCCACAATTCTTATAACTATATAGGAACAAAAACATCGATTGATGGAATATGAACATTCTCTCCCAAACCATCTTTCAGTGCTCAAACAACTTCATCTTGAGGTTCCACTGTTGAAGAAAAAGTTGACTTTCCATCTTGAAAATCTGAAGCAATTCAATGCTTTCCATGCAGTGATTCATCCTTTGCTTTAGTGTTGTATTTTCGCCACCACAACCACCCTCCAAAATTTTGGCTCGCATGCAAATTTCAGAGCCTATCCATGATCGTGTGATTGATCATCCTTGGTCGCTTAATCGTAATATGATGATTTCAAGCTTGCCTCCTTGATCCTAAGAGTTGTCCACATTCTCATATTTATGCAACATGTGTGATTTTCCGGCATAGGGGTTCTTGTTTGTCATGTAAAGGGAATGCTGTTTTGCTTCAAGGGAATTATGTGCATATGAGTGGTCATCATCACAATAATATGTTTCAATCTCACTTCACGCACTCTTTTCACGAAGGTTGTTGCATAAAGAAAAGTATGTCTTATGCATTCTAGATGGTCTACATTGTGTCACTAATTGTCCATGTGTGATCACATCCAAGTCCTATCAATGTTTACATATGTTTCACTAATATCACACTTAACCATTTTCCTGAGAAACCTAGCCTCATCCAGCTTCATGGAACTGTGCACTTTGCTTCTGCAAACCTTCAATCTTCCTCCCTTTCCCACTGAAACTCTGTAGTGCCCAGAGACCACAACCTCCCTTTCTTGCTAAAACCCCATGGCTCGCAGAGACTCCATCGAACATTTCTCTCTAAGGATGTGCAGAGCAGTAAGGGAGCTAGCACTGATCTCAAGAAATGCGCATAGAAGTCTGGTTTCACTATGCTTCAAAATTACATATAGGTTTCCTCTAAGGACCCCCATCAGGTAACACTGTCCTATGCCTAAAAAATAAGCAGTTTTTTGAAAGTTGTTCTGTCTATCTTGCATGTAGAAACTACAAAAACAAGCCTTCAAGGGCCTCATTCTGAAAACAATCATTGTTCGCTAAAATTGTGTAGATCTATCTGTCACTCACTACAAGAAAATGTGACATGATGAAATTGATTCCAAGGAGTTGAGAAGAAGGACCAAGGAACCAAGTAATGGAAAATATTAGGATCACATGCAAACTCCATCAGATGCATGACCATCTTGAAGGTAACTATGGTAGGTAAAGGACACCTTTCGAGGTACACCTCTTAGTTTAGTTTGGAGGACTACTTGTCATTGTTATATCAACCTGTCCTCAGTAACTTGCATATGTTGGAACACAAAAATTCATTTTATGTATTTCTTCCACACGTCTCGCTTCCTTTTCACTTGTTCAACCAACTGTTGTCTTTGGCATGTTGATTGCCATGTCATTCTTGTGAACTCATTCTCGTGGTATTGAAGGTTGTGTTTGAGTTTTTTTTGCTATGTAAACATCTATCGCACTCACACACAGTTTTGTATGTACCTTCATGCAAGTTTCGTCATGTTCGTCCAAATCTCTATCTGAAGTGCCGCACTTGTCGCTTTCATCATTTAACAGTGCCGCAGTGAGTCACAATGAGCATGTTGTCTTTTTGGTTCGAGATGTTCTTTCGTCAAGTTTGTGTTCATAAGTTTTTTTATGCACAAGTTCACTCGCTCACACAGATAGTCATTTTTATGAAACTTTGTCAACTAGACCACCCCCTAATAGTCGAACCTCCACTGAGATGCACTACACAGTCTCAAAACTCAATGATTATGTACTGGTGCCTAGAATTGTGTAGAGCCTAAGGCTATCTCCTAGGGAATTTGCACTGTGTAATCCAGGAATCGACCCAACTGACTATCACCTAGAACAACGTAGAATCTACTCAACAAGTCATCTCAATCTACAGTACCTACAAGAAAATCCATCAAGCCTCCAGTTGATCAACCAGATAGATTGATGGGCCAGTGATCCCATTTTGTAGGAGCATCCAACACTCCTCATTAAAGAGGAATTCCAAGCAGAGGAAGCAAGGAGGACATGGAACGTCGAGCAAGTAGTGGACAATTCTGTTCAAAATAGAGAAAATGATGGAGCGGATAAAGTCTCTCAAAGACTTAATTCAATGTAATTTTCCACATATGCATGTATGTGTATAGAGAGAATTAAGGGTTGTTGAGTAATTGTGGGGAGAAAACGTGCATCTTAAATGATCCATGATTGTTGTAATCTCTTATAAAAATAGAAGTCAGTGTGTGTGATAGATATAGAGACTAATAGACAGGAACCTGTGAAAGCAACGTATTCACAATGTAGTCGAGAGGAGAACTATTACTAAGGTTGAAATGCCTTAGCATGTAGTTATGTCGTGTATAATGAATAGATATGTGTTATGTGGCTTTCACCATGCCTATGTGTTATATCCTTCTTAGTTCTGTTGTGTATTTATGCATCAAATGACTTAATTCCTGTTTGTATGCATGTTGATCAACCATCAATGACTTGAGGATTGACGGCGATCCATTGATTAATGAGATATCGTTATATATGAGTGTTTTTCAGACTATGGAGAAACTGTGTTCTCACACAAAATCCATCAAATGGCAAAAAAAATTAAGTTAAGGAGGAAGTGGAAGAGAATGCACAGGATCCGTTGGATCGATATGGTCAATGGTCCAGATGATGTCGGTAAGAACCAAAGTGGAATATCACATCGGTGAAGTTTGTTTGTATAGTTTCATTCCAGAAGCCAAATTCATGTTTACACTAAGAAACAATGCAAATCATAGTCCAAATTTGAAATCCGGATGGGACCCTATACTCTTATCGAGTCTGTAAGTATTTATCGCATTGGCAGAAGGCCCTGGTTATTAACGAAACCAACCATGGGGTGATTGCGATTGCGATGATGTGATAGATTGTGAACCATCAAATTGAGATTCAGATCGAAGGTTCTGATCTAATCACTAATCGTATTTTGGAGTAGTGAAGGGATGTTGCGATAGCATGATGTGATAGAACTCTGATACGCCTATAGCGATAAATCGACGATCGGAACTGTGGAAAGGATCATAGCGAAGAGTGGACCCTATAGATATATAGATCTGGGTGAGTTGTTTTTTAAGTCCAAACAAAGGTTATCAGAGCAAAGTTTCCATGTGTTTCCATGCATTCCTCTGTATTGTGACAAAGTGGTTGTCCTAGGGTTTTAATGGAAAAACGATGCATATTAAACTCCTGATAGTGTAGTGGACCTCATGGTTTAAGTGGTCTGAATTATATAAAAAAAACATCCGATAATGTGTTTGTGGTTCAATTTTAAAGGCTTAAAACCTCAAAAGTGCTTCTAACAGGCTTTGTGGGCCATAACCCACACGCCTCAGGATCGATTATTGTAAAGAAATGGGATTTTGATTAACCCCCAAAATCTCTTTTCATCAAGTAGTATCAGAGCAAGGAAATGATTTCCTATGAGAAGGAGAAGAGGTACAGTTGAGTTGATGAAGCTGGAGAGTTTATGGTCTTACTGTTGTGCAGATAGTGGCAACAGAAGGTGAGAAGACTTGCAGCCACCTAGAGCAAGGGGTGCTTAGATGGTTCCGGAGGAGAGAACCAAAACGATGCCAAAAGACTAATGCTGAAGAGAAAGGTTGGTGAGGTATCATGTAGAAAAGGAAGACTATTACTGCAAAGGTTGGTTGCAGCTCACAGAAGATCATGAAGGTAGTTTCACTGAAGAAGAGAAGTGGGTAGAATTGCTAAGAATAAGGAGAAGCATATGACTAGGAGGTCATAAATTTTTGTGCCTCGGGAGTCTCATACAGGAGCATCCGACATTCCTCATTAAAGAGAAATCCAAAGTGAAGTAAGCAAGGAGGACATGGACCATCAAGCAAATAGGGGACAATTCTGTTTAAAATAAATAAAATGATGGAGTGGATAAAGTCTCTCGAAGACTTAATTTAATGTAATTTTCCACATGTGCATTTATGCGTATAGAGAGAATTAAGGGTTGTTGAGTAATTGTGGGGAGAAATCGTGCATCTTGAATGATCCACTACTATTGTAATCTCTTATAAAAAGAGAAGTCTCTGTGTGTGATAGATATAGAGAGTAATAGATAGAAACCTGTGAAAACAATGTATTCATAATGTAGTCGAGAGGAGAACTATTACTAAGGTTGAAATTCCTTAGAATGTAGTTATGTCGTGTTTAGTGAATAGATATGTGTTCTGTGGTTTTCAACGTGCCCGTGTGTTATATCCTCCAGATTTTTGATGTGTATTTATGCATCAAATGACTTAATTTCTATTTCTATGCATGTTGAGCAACCGTCGATCACTTAAGGATCAATGGTGATCCATTAATTAATGAGATATCATTGTATATGAGTGTCTTTCAGACTGTGGTGGAACTGTGTTTTCACACAGAATACATCAAATGGAAGACAAAATTAAGTTAAGGAGGAAGTGGAAGAGAATGCACAGGAGCTATTGGATCTATATGATCAACAGTTCATATGACGTCGTTGAGAAGCAAAGTGGAATATCACATTGACGAAGCTTGTTTTTATAGTTTCATTTTGCAAGCCGAATTCTTGTTTACACTAAGAAATAGTAGAAAACATAGTTTGAATTTGAAATCCAGACTTGAAATTTTATAGATGGGACCCTATACCCTTACCCAGTCTATAATTCTTTATCGCATCGGTGGAAGGCCCTGGTTATTAATGGACCAGTCATGGGATGATTGCAATTGTGATGATGCGATAGATCGTGAACTGTTAGATCCAGAATGAGATCGACGATCCTGATCTAATCCCTAATTGCATTTCGAAGTAGTCAAGGGATGTTGCAATAGCACGATGTGGTGATAAATTGATGATCAGAGGTCGAAGCGATCAGAGCTGCGGAAACGATCAGAGCTAAGAGTGGACCCGACGGATATATAGATCCAGGTGAATTGTTTTTGAAGTCCAAAAAAAGGGTATGAGAGCGAAGTTTCCATGTGTTTCTATGCATTCCTATGTATTGTGATAAAGTGGCTGTCCCAGGGTTTTAATGGAAAAAGAGTGCAAATTAAACTCTTGATAGTGTAGTGGACCCAATGGTTTAAGTGCTCCTGGTTATTAAAAAAAAAAAATCTCACAATGTGTTTGTCGTCGAATTTTAAAGGCTTAAAACCTCAAAAGTTCTTCCTATAGGTTTTGTGGGTCATAAATCATAGGCCTCAAGATCATTTATTATAAAGAAATGGGATTTTGATTAACCCCCAAAATATATTTTTATCATCCCAAGCCTCACTCCTCCAAAACATTGTGCAAAAGCTTCCAGGAATTCCTACTTTTGCTGACTCAAGAAATTGCGTAGACATGAAGGACATGCACCCTCTTCCTTTCATTGAACTATCCTCAAAATTTACATAGTTCTGTCATCCACTCACCTCATCAGTTGGCCTACTGCTCCTCTTGAAAACTGCACAGTTTTCAAGGGTTTTCTTCCAACTTCCCAACATCCCTCTCAGCCTACAAACTAACCAGGGATGTCCTATAGGAAAACCTTGTATCTTTGCATGGTTTTGGCCACCAAGATCTCATAGTCCACTACCAACCTCCCATGAGAATCTCTACATTTTCCAATGCCATTGTCCTTTCTACTACCTGCACTACCTCCCTTGAAAATTTGCACAAATCTGCCCTACTGCCGAACCAAATCCCACAGACAATCACTGCTGATTTGGACTGCCCATCCCAGCCTCCCAGTGACCTCTGCATAATTTTCCTTGATAGCACCCAGAGTTTGCATCCTAGCTTGAAATGTGCTTTCTATATTTTTATAGCCTTGTCCTCTCTCTCAGTCACTTGCATCCGAAAATGTTAGATGATGCATCATGGTAGATTTTGAGATTTTTGGATTTGGTATTGTCTCGTCATGAGTGACTACAGATACATCTACATGAATGAAACATGGCACAGTGACAAATGTGATGAACAAGGAGTTCGTCCTGGAAGACTGGCTCATGGTTGTAAAAAAACACGAAGCATGCCAAGTAGAAAGCGAAGGAGACACATGCATATGTATGCAACATCAAGCGAATGCTAAGACCATTGAAGAATTTGCACACCTTGCCATTTGGAGGTGATGCTATGATACACTAACTGCACAATCATCACTCAACAACACTGTAACTCGATGTGGAAATTACCACCAGCATGAACATACCAGCATTGTCGTTTCGAGTCATGTCTTCAATCATCTCGGCCACATCACCATTGTGGGCCATACGGTTGTAATCAATGTAATGTAACGTCGAAGTCCAAGAGACCCACATGTCAAGTTGAAGAGTCATGTGAAGTTAAAGAGTCATGTAAATTAAATAGTCATGAAGGAAGTCAAATAGTCACAAGGGTTAGTTTCACCCTTGGCTATATATACCCCTCATTTGTACATGCAAAAGACTTTTCACCTTGGCTCCTCCCACATAGGCTTGAGAATCTATAGTCTTTTCTTTGAGGAGCGAGAAGTGGCTCCAGCGCCCTTCTATTGGGTTTAGTGATGTAATGGTGTACCAATGTGTTCTGCAACTTCCACTTAATTCAAAAGCCTGATAACAGGCCAACATGTTTTCACACATGTTTTGTATTTGTTTATAAGACTATTATTTGGATACTTGTAATGCATGTTGCTTTAACCTATATTAAGATAATTGAACTATTTCAGTTTTTCTAATACATATTGTTACAAAAATGTGTTGTATATGTTGTTAATGTTGTCTCGCTTGTGTGGACTATTCCTCCAGACACTCTATGGGACCATTCTTATAAACTTCTTATAACAACTATCTTAGTCATTTGGACTATTCCATTGGGTGTTTTACATGTTATACGTTCTCTATGTGTTTGTGATTTAGGCATCTATGTGCACTACTCTGTTGGAAGTTGTGCATGTCTTGTTGTGTTCTGTGTATTTGATAGAGTTAGGACTATTCCCTTTCTACATGAGACTCACTTTCATCCTCTCCCTCTACATTGAAAGAACCTTGAAACAAAAAACACTAAGCACTCACCAGGCACAACTCCACCCCTACCTGGAACACACGTCTGTTCAACTATCACATCCTCTCACCCTCACTACTCTTAATTTCTGCACATACTTGGTTGGGAAGCCCATGGGTTGTCACATGCATTTGTTACCTCAACATCCTCCTTCACGTTCTGTTAATCCTTTTGTTTTCATTGTCTTGTGCTCTTCCTTTTGGACTCTACACTTGTTGTGAACGAGGATGAAGCTATTGACAGAGTTGATTCTACACAACAAAGTTGTGTTGTCATTTACAAAGCATATCACTGAGCATCTAGGCATGAACCTGTGGTGCAGGATAACCTCCTTCTATCCACACCTCCTATTACTTTTCTTGACATCTTTGATGATTCTGGTATCTCTAATTTTCCTTTTGTAGATCCATCCATAAATGCATCTACTTTTGATCATTCTCAGAACACACCTAATGTGAGTCCATCATTTGATGGTGGAGAGGAAAAATATTTCCTTAAGAATCCAATTGGCCATTCATCTACCTTTTCCACAAACATAGAGGGTGAACATTCTTGCTTCTCATCTACCCATCTGTATGATTCATCAAATCACGAGGATGGCAAGAAAAATCTTGATTTTTCTGATCATGGTTGTCCCAATCTTTGTACTTCTTCATTTGATCATGATGTTGACTCACTCAGTGTTCATGTGTCCAAGTCATTGGTCTCTGCTGATCTATCTATTGATGAAGTGCAAACCCCATAGGATATTGGGGCACTTTAGACTAAGCTAATGGTTATGTTAGGCCCTCACTTTCCTCATCTTTGTTCCACTTTCAATTATAAAAATTTTGAAACACCTAAGGCTCCTCATCACTCATCTGTATGCACTGAATATCAATTCAAGGGATAACTTGTCCCTTTTTCTCATGTGTTTTTGTCTGTCACAGTCAAGAGAATGCATATGATTGTTATCTATACACAATGTTTCGCAGCACCGTGGTAACTACATAGACTGTTTATCTTGCGCTTTCACTCTTTTCTTTTCTATGGACGTGTTTAAACTCAGAGTGTGTTTGTCTTCATTGTTATATCTTTCATGTATACTAGTTTTCTTAATTGTGCTTCTCGTGAACCATGCGTTCACCAACATGGGACAGTCGTTGCGGTAGTGGCTACGTTGGAAATATCACTTCACATGGGTAGGCCCATGCACTATTTAGCATAGGAGTATGAGTATTCTTTTCTTCTTGCTTTGCTTTATTTTCTAGTTTGCATGTTCATTTACCTAATTTTGTTTTCTTGCTTGCTTCCTTTGCTTACCTTTTTTGTTATTGCTTTACTTCTTATTTTTCCTTTTCCTTTCTTTGCTTACTTGTACCCAAAGGTTAGCCTCTCGTGAAATCGTGCTTGGCTCTCGAGACAAGCTGTGAAAATATAAGAGGACTTATATAGCTATCAACATATGGTTATATATTGTACTCTCTCTTGATGAATAACTTGTTGTCTTCAGTCAATGATGCCTTAATTGAAAATACGTTATGTTGAGAGTGAGTCTTGGTGAAAAAAAAAATCTTGCAATGTTAACTAGTACCATCTATGCTAATTGGTTCTTTTGAGTTAACCCTCTTTAGCTTAGTCAAGTAGAGCAAGGTGAGGGGGAAAACCTAAACAAGTCATGTTAGAGGTATACATGACATAATTCTCTGAAGGAGAAAAATCTTCTACTCTCAATAAGCTGTCATCCCCATTCTGCTTCTCAAATAAATAAGTTCCTACACAGAGTTTTTCGAAAGAAAAATAAAAAAATGAGAAATGAATAAGGCTGAAGAAGAGAAAAGCTTCATGCACAAAGAGGTGGTACAAGTAATTCCATCTGGGTACTACCCAAGCTCACTAGAAGCGGAGGGATGCTTGTGTTCCCGTGTTACTCTGTCGGGGTACTGTCTAGGCTTGCTCGTCATGGAGCAACACTAGAGATGAAACTTAAACTATGACGGTTATATTACTTGTGCATCAAGATACCCCTCATCCGCAATCAAGATAACTAAGTTGACTTGGCTTGGAATGTGTGCTCACCGATCAAGAGAATTGTATGGAATACATCTTTCACAGAATCTAGTGAAAAATCCATCACAATCGAAGAATCGAGAAATATTTCAGAAACGGTTAGACTTGCTTTTCATGAAAAAAGGTCCATTAAGGGAGTTGGAGTTCTACAAGTGTATCGCCAAGTGTTGTAGCGGCTACAACCACCCTCCAAAATTTTGGCTCGCATGCAAATTTTAGAGCCTACCTTGGATCCTGTGATATATCATCCTTCGTCAGCTATTCGTAAGCTGATGATTTCAACCTCCCCTCCTTGATCCTAAGAGTTTTATGCGTTTTCTTTTTTATGAAGCATGCGTCATTTTAGGGAATAGGGGTTGTTGTTTGTCATGCAAAGGGAATGTGGTTTTTCTTCAATGGAATTGTGTGTGTATGAGTGGTTTTCATCACATAAACATGTTTCACTCTCACTTCATGCACTCTTGTCATGAAGGTTGTTGCATCAAGAAAAGTATGTCTTATTTATTCTGGATGGTATACATTGTGTCACTAAGTGTTTGTGTGCGACCATAGTGAAGTCCTATCAATGTTTACTTATGTTTTACTGATCACACACATAGCCATTTTCCTGAGAAAACTAGCATCATCCAGCTTCTTATAAATGTGTACTTTGCTTCTGCAACCTTGAAGCTTCCTCCCTTCCCTAGTGAAACACCACAATGCGTAGAGACCCCAACCTTCCTTGGATGTTGAAACCCCACAGCCCACAAAGACTCCAACCAACACTTCTCTCCAAAAATGAGCAGACCATTCAAGAAGCTAGCACTTATTTTCAAAAATGGACAGAGCAATCCGAATGCACTACACTAAAAAAATGTGCAAAGTTATCTTGCGAGGACCCCTATCTCGTAGCAGTGTCTTGTACCTCAAAACTATGTAGTGTTTTCTAGGTTTTCCTGTCTGTCTTGCATGCAAAAACTGCATAGACAAGCCTCATAGGGCCTCATTCTGACAACAACCATTGTCCACAAAAATTGCAAAGATCTAGCTTTTAGTGAATACATGAAAAGATGACATGCTCAAATCACTTCCAAGGAGTTGAGGAGAACGAGCAAGGAACCAAGTAATGCAAAATATGATGGCCGCATGCACACTCTGTCGGATGCATGACCACCTTGAGGGTGAGTATGCTATGTAAAGAACACCTTTCGAAGTACACCTCTTAGTTGAGTTTGCAGGACTACTTGTCATTGTTATATCATCATTTTGTCAGTAACATGCATGTGTGCAAACACGAAAAGTTATTTTATGTATTTCTTCTACATGTCTTGCTTCCATTTTACATGTTGAACCAACTTTTATCTTCAGGTGTTGATTTCTATGTCATGCATGTGACCTCATTATAGTGGTGTTGAAGGTTTTGTTTGAGTTTTGTTTGCTATGTAAACATCTATCGCACTCACACATGACGCTGTAATTATTGTCACACAAGTGTCATCGTGGTTGTCTAAATCTCTATCCAAAGTGTCCCACTTATTGCTTTCACCATTTGACAGTCATGTAGTCAATCACACTCAGCATGTTGTCTTGTTGGTTCGAGGTGTCATATCGATGAGTCGTGTTGACTTTGTGTTAGAAAGGTCATTTATGAACAAGTTCACTCTCTCACACACTTAGTGACTTCTCTGAAACCCTGTTGACTAGAGCACCCCGCAAGGGTCAGACCTCCACTGAGATGCATTTTGTAGTCTCATCCCTTCGTGATTATGTATTGCGACCCAAAATTGTGTAGAGCTTGAGGTTGTCTCCCAAAAAGTCTGGACTGTGTAATCCTGGAATTGACATAATTGAATATCACCCAGAACACTGCAGAATTTCCACTGAATGTCATCTCAATTTGCACCGCCCGCAAGAAAATCCATCAAGCCCGAGTTGGTCAAATGGAGATTTTGACTAGGCAGTCACCCTGGGCCTCAATCCTCCAAAGAATTATGTATAAGCTACGAATCATGCTAACTTCTGTTGACTAAAGAAATCATGAAGACATGAAGGACGTGTACCCACTTCCTGTCACTGCACTTTCCTCGAAATTTGTGTAGTTTTCTCAACAAGTCACCACGTCAGCTTGTTTGTTGTTCCTCTTGAAAACTACACAGTTTTCATGGGCTATCACCTACCTACCTAGCATCCCTCTCAGCCTAGAAATTAGTGAGAGATGTCTTATAGGCCATCCTCCCAGCTCATCGTGTTTTTTGGTAGCAAGCTCCTGTAGCCCGCTGCTATCGTCCCCGAAGAATCTTTGCATTCTCCAGTGTCAGTGTCCTCCCTACAGCTTGCACTTCCTCCCTGGAAAATTTGCACATAGTTTCCCTTCAGTCAAGCCAAATCTCATCGATAGTCATTGTTGATCTAGAATGCCCATCTCAGCCTCCCAATGACCTTTGTGAAATTTTCCTTGACAGTGCTCGAACCCCACATCCTGGCTTGAAATGTGCTTTACATAGTTTCACAGCCTTGTCCTCTCTCTTGGTCACCTGCACCCTAAAAGGAAAGATGATGCACCAAGGTAGAGTAGGAAATTTCTATTTTTGATATCCTCTTGTCACGAGTGATTGTAAATATAGGTACATGGATGAGATATGGTGCGATGATGAATGTGATGAAAAAGGAATGCATGCTAGAAGAGTAGCTTGTGGTTGGACAAACACCTAAAGCATACCAAGTAGAAAGTGAAGGAGATGCATGCACATGCGTGCAACATCAAGTGAATTCGAAGACCATCGAAGACTTTAAACACCTTTTCATGCGAAGGTGAAGATATGATACACCAAGAGCAGACTCATCACTCAGTAGCACTACAGCTCGCCATGGACACTACCACCAGCGTGAACATACTAGCATTGTCATGTCGAGTCAATTCTTGAGTAATCTCGGCCACATAACTATTGTGGGCCGTACTGTTGTAATCAATGTAATGTAACATGGATGTCTAAGAAACCCACATGTAAAGTTGAAAAGTCATGTAAGTCAAACATTCATGAGGGGATTCGAAGAGTCACAAGAGTCAGTTTCACCCTTGGCTATATATACCCCTCATTTGTACATGCCAAATAATTTTCACCTTGGCTCCTCACACATAGCCTTGAGAGTCTGTAGTCTTTTCTTTGAGGAGGTGTTATCACCCAGGTTGTTCCCTATGACTCCTTAGGGAATACGGCCGGGGTAACCACTAACCAATCTTTGGGCTACAGCTTCTAGCCTAGCTGTAGTCAGAGAGGGCTCTCTCTATAAGGTTTGTCACTGTTCTTGATAAAGGTTTTAGGCTAGTTATGAGATGAATTTTTGGTTGTTTCTGTGTTTGGTTGGGAGGATGCTTCTGATTTCTTTAAAGTCTATCTGCAGGTGAGATTAATCCATTGGACAATGGGGTCTTGGACGGTTTTCCCTTGAGATCTTGATTTTGGTGAGGGACAGCTATAGGGCCTGTGTGTATTCCATGAAACAAAATGTAAATAGTGAGAGTGAGGTGAAAACAACCAGCAAAGAGCAATTAACATTTCTTTACTTAAGCCGAATATTGCAAAAGAGGATTGTTATCTAGGAGCAATTACTTGAATTCCTAAAACAACAACACACTGTGATGATGTAGTATTAAAGGTAGCAGTGAAGAATTACTCTTTAAATACTTTATCAGAAGAAAACATATAAGATAGCTTAGATTGAGCTCAGGGTAGTCAATGACCAAGTCCTGAGACTATTCTTTTTCCTTACTACCTAGATTTTCAAGTGTATAGAAAACATGAAGGACACATGAAATAACAATGATCACAAGTGAAACAAAGAGCCATGAGAAAACTTATTGAGCCATGAAATACACAGGAATCCTGCAACTTTGAGCCACACACCATCAGGAGATCAAGAGACAAACATCTTTGAAGAAATCCCACTGTCTTTTGTATTAACTGTCTGAGAGTTTACAATATCAGAATAACAGAGAAGATATCAAGATATTTCTTACATCCGGAGTCCAACCCCTCTAAACAAACGCGAGGGGGAATATATAGAGGTTACATACAAAAATATCTCAGGTATGGAGTCATCTGAGAGGAAAATATCTCTTACACTCGTACAGGGGGAGTGGATGAGAAGTAATTACAGACATAAATGACTCTTAAAGGCCTTTAACTCCTGTCAGGATAATATTTTGACCTTTGGGCATTGTGGAGTCAGCTGTGCGGCTTTATCATAACTGCAGAATGAAGTGCTCTGCAACTTTTCACTTTTGTGCCTTCTTGGCCCTGCCACCTGTGCCAGCTGATGTTGTTGCTGCGGTCGAGTACCTGTGCTGAGTTGGCTCAGCGTCTTCATGCTTGCTGTCATGGCTTTTGCCACATGTAGATGCAATATAGACTGTATTGCTGAAAAAGATTTGATTTTTGAACTTTGATTCAAAAGTAGCTTTATTAAGTCTTGCCATGTATCTAGAGGGGGAAGCTGATGCCTCAAAATTGACCCTAAGGTCTCATCAACCTATGTATACTTATAGAAATGAGGAGGCTCATCAAATAGATGTGTTACTTCATTTTTAATAAAAACAAATTATCTAATTTTTCAAAAAGAGCCTGTCCTGTTATTGGGCCTGCTGAAGATGACCCTGGAGCCTCAGCAATCTGAATTGCTGCAAAACTGCTTACCCTTTTGATGTATTTCTCATGAGAGAGTAGCTTCCCTGATTCTAGCAAGTTGGGAAGCCCTCTGTCCTGCAGGGCTGTAAACCTATTCTGAAACTTATTTATATCTACCTGTATATCCTGGATTTTCCTGTCCAGGGTCTGGATTAGGTTCTTCATTATTGTGACTTTTTTAATCACAGATATAGTTTCAGTTCTATTTCCAATTCCCATTTTTACCAACTGGGAACTTGTTCTGTAATTTAGTACTTCAATCATCTTAGGGGCAAGGTCGGCCATGTTGCCTAGAGAATTTCTTGCTCTGTGTAACTCTTTCCTTGCCCTGCCAATGAGTCCCACTTGTTCATATATAGCATCAATGTACTCCCACTGGTTAGTGATTGATTGTCCAATGGCAGTCCAAATCACTTGCTTGATCTCTGCTGTCACTTTCTCAAAATTGAGCTACTTTTCCAGCTCTGCAATTGTTTTTCTTAGAGCTTTTACTTCTCTTTCCCTCTTAGCCACATTTTGCTTAGACTTATCATATTGCTCATTTATCTTGGCTAAGCTGTCCTTGGCTTGATTTAGCTCTGTCATCTGAGACTCCAGTACCTGAATCTCCTGCCTTAGTTTCAGCATGTCTAGGCTCTCAGCATTTTCTGTTGGTGGTGTTGTAGTGGCTGGCTCTGTGGTAGCTGGCTCTGTGGTGGCTGGAGCTGTTTCTGGTGCCTGTTGCTTTGGAGGGATGGCCTCTTTAGGGGTCTCCTCAAGGTCTATTGTCTCTGTGGGCGGCTTGGAAGACTGCCCTTCTTCTCTCCTTCGTAGCGCTGCTTCTAGTGTAATCTTTGTGTCCTGCAGCTTTTGTTGGGTGTCAATCAGCTCTTTATATAGAGTCATTAGTAGAGTTGTTGCATCCTTTTCTTGCCTCTGCTGGGCAACTTCATCAGTTTGTGGATGTAGAGTTGGAGGAATCTTCATTTTCTTTTTTATTGCAGCCATGTCTGCATCCCTCAGTTTAAGGACTTGTTGTATTGCCTTAACGTCATTGGGGTCATGTCCAAACTCTATGATGATCTCTTCTAATGCCTTGATCCTATTGTCCTTGGCTTGAGAGGATGCCCTCTCCAACTCAAGCTGAGCTGCAGTGTTATTCAAACTGTTTTGCAGCCTATAATTGATCAAGGTCTTATCTGACAAAGTGGCATAGACCATCTCACCCGTCTGCTTGTGGAGTTCTATTTGGTCCATGGGGTGGATGTCTTTTGAAAGGACTTCTAGATTAGTCCTTATGTAATCTGCAGCTATTTGAGGTTGTTGCACTGTAGGGGCAAAATGGCTCATGGTCATTTTGCCTTCTTGTATATCAAAGGCAGTCATTAGTCTCTGTTGGTTTGCAGGAGCCATATTTAATAAATGATTATAAAGCTTAATTTTGATTGGCTCACTCCTCCTCTTGGCGTCCTTGAACTGCTCCTTTATGCCTGCAGCTGTATTCTTGTCTTGTGCTGAGGAGCTGACTTCCCCAAGTGGTGCCTTATCCTGCTCCTGGTGCAGTGAGCTGGCAGAGGTCTCAAGGCTTTGCATTTCTTCTTCTGAGAATGGATTGAGCCTCTGCCTTTTATCTGGACCTTCTGTGAGAGGGGTCTCCCTATCCCTTTTCCTGCTAGTGTCCTCCCTCTGAGGGGTTTGGAGGACCGAGGGGTCTATTCTAGAGTCCTGTCTAGGAAGCGCCATGCTAGTTGTCTTTTCTTGGGTGGCTGCCTGGCCTTCTCCTCTTTGTGTCTCTTGATCCTGTTGATCAGTTTGTTGCTGCTGATGGCCCTGTTGGCCCTGCTAGTTCTCTTGGCCCTGATGGCCCTCTTTTTCCTATTGGCCCTCTTTTTCCTGTTGGCCTTTTGTTTCCTGCATTTCTATGTCCTTTCCCTTGCTTTGTCCTTGAGCTGAGGTCTGTGCTGCCTCTTGAAATGTTGCAGATGAGGAGGCTGGTGCTGTTGTGTGAGAGCTTGGTAGAGCAGGCACCTGAGAAGGACATTCCAAGTCAGCCATTTTTAACAAATGCCTCCTAGCCCTCTCAACTAGCTCTTCTTGAGACACAGGCTCTATCAAGGTGTTTTTCTTCCATTTTGGCTGGTTTGCATGTCTTGATATGTTGAACAGGCTATCATGCTCATAGTTGGAGAGTTTATATCTTTGTCTCCTCTGGGATATAAATCCATTGGGGTCATATGGTTTCCAAAGGAAGCTTTGTGTTAGGCCAAGGCGTTCCAACATTCTCTCTGCCTCTATCCACCCTTCTCTTTTGTTCATAACAAAATGCCCCAACTGGTTTTTGACTTTGAGTTGTGCCTTCTTGCCTCTCCCTGCAAAGTGGATTTGATCGGCATTGCTGAATTGTCTGAAGTATTTCAGGGAAAAGAGCCTCATGGGCACAAACCTGGGCAACCTGAAAGGTTGCAGCTCACATCCATATATTCTAATCACTGTGTGATGCTGGTAGAAATACCAGTCTCCTATGCCATAGGCAGTGGATAGTTGCAGTATCCTCTGCATTTCATCAGTGAGTCTTGGAGGAGGCTTTGTCATGAACAGAGATAGGGCTGGATGGATGAAAAAATCTATAAACTCACAGTATGTATAGGGTGAGTATGCTTGGACATGGAAGATTGAGCTCCAGTACACCACTGATCTTGGGTTTCCTGCAGCATCAGTTCTCTTGATCTCAAAAGAGAATTTCTCATGTTTGTAATAGAGGATGAGGTGATAGATGTATGAAGTGTATCTGAACACTCTCTCCCTGGACAGGTGCAAGAATTGCTCATGAATCTTATCAGAGATGTATGTGGCATAGTCATAGCAGATGGGGGCCTTACCAGGAGAAAACATTGTCATCATGACTAGCACAGTTTCCTCTATGAATTCCATTGACTTGTACCCCAGTACTGAGCTTATCATATAGGCTAGGTCCAGGCCAAGCTGATTCAAGTAGCCATAAAAAATAGGAGGGTGTAGCAATGTATCAGATTTCCTAATAAATAGTTGGTTCAGCTTCAGGTTCTCTGCCTCTGTGAGTATCTTGGACCCTTGATTGATTAGGTCCAGCAGGGATAAAGGAATCAGTTTCCTTTGAGTTTTGAATTGGACCATATCCCTGATGGCCTGAGGGGTAGTGTAAAATACAACCTCACCTTGAGGATTCAATACTGCCCTCTGTGTTGGATCATAACCACCAGCACATAAATAGATAAGGTCAGGGAACTGCTTGACTTGGGGCATTTTAAAAGTTGGGAGGAAGGACTCCCAAATGCCTAAGATATCAGTCCCATCCCTGTGCCTAGCCCTGAATTCATTTAACAAATGGATATGAAATGTACATCTGGCTGGGGAGTCTTCTGAAATCTGGTAGTCCAAATCAGCAAAGTCTTGCCAGTCCAGCTCTCTCTGAGGAGCATTTAGGGGAGTGACATTGAGGGCTGCTGATCCTGCAGGGGCAGCCATGTCTGCTTCAAGTATTCTTTGAGATGCTGGGTTTGTCAATTGGAAGGGTGAACTTGAGGGGGGCAGAAACCAGCAAGGTTAGTGCACAGACAACTATAACCAGTGTTTGAATTCTGCGAGGAGGCCTTTATGCATTTGACAGGCTTTCTTAGGCAATTTGGGAGCAATGCCGTGAGTTCACGATTGCGCGAACAAGGCAGGGTTTTACCAGAAATTGCAGTCTAAATGAGGGCTCCGCAACTGTTTTTTAACTCTAAATTGTCGAATAGAGGTAGGTTAAAGCTGGTTTTCCGGTGAATTTTTAATCCTATGGCTTCTTATGGTGGATTTTACGAGCAATTGAGAAAAAACCAGTTCGAAGGAGGATGAAGACTCAAATACCTGTTTGTCAGTAGCTTGAGGTGAGGTTGCAGTTGGGTTAACAGTCTGAGCATTGCAAATGGTCGCAGGGTGGCTGGTGGCGCAGTCGTTGTGGAGTGCATGCAGATGGCGGAGCAGCTCTTTTTTTAGAAAAATCATGAAATTGGTGAAAAAACGGTAAAATTGGGCTTTATAGTTATTTGGCGTGCTTTTTGGATGACGTCAGCATGACGTCAGCGTGAGGGCCCGGGTCGGATGACGTCAGCAAGATGTCATCGAGTGACGTGGCGGCCTAAGACCGGTCCACGGGGACGGTGAGGTGGCGGCCAGGTGGGCGAATGAGGGACGAGGTGAGCGGACGTGGCGGTGACGTGCATGGCAGCAGGGCGAGGACGTGGGCGGGACAGGTGTCGCCATATCGGGACCCTTCCTGTACGGTGAAGAAACTGTCAGACGATGCTCCGATGGGATTTGGGCGCGACAACTGTCCCCGCGTGACGCAAGCGTCTGACAGATATCGGAAGGTATCTGTCGGACGTCGGGGGCCTTCCGATATTGATGTTGGCCGTCGATCCTCGGGCGCGCGATCTAACGGCTGTTGGGCGGTCAACTTGCGCGGGCTCTTAACACCTGCTTTTGATAACTTTCGGACGTCGAGATTTCCCGAAAACACTGTGTACCGTAGATCTGGGGTAGGCGCCATCTGGCGGTCATCGGGCGGGTAACCTGCAAGGGAGATAGCGGCCAGCGGGCGGGTATTAAAAAACATATTTTCTCGGCAATTTTGCGACCGGTGGGCCCCTCCATGTGCCAAGTGATTTTCGGGGGTTTTGTGATTTTCTTTGCAAAATTGATTTAGTCCACCAACCTTAGGAAACATGACATTTTCGGGTTTTATGCAAGGTTTGGGAATAAATTTTTATGAAGGCAGAGACTATAGCGAAAGGGGTCCAATGTAATTTATACAATGAAAAACATGGTAAACTGGCTCCCGACCTTAGGATAAGGCGGGAGAAGGATATTTTCATAGTTTTTTCTCCCTTGGGTGGTTTGTAGGGGACCCAAAGGTTTTCTTGCAAGGGTTTTTAAGGTTAGAATGGAACTTTTTGGTAGGGAAACCAGTAGAGGTGGAGCAAAAGGTGGAACATGGGTTCTTGACCTTAACCAGGTGTTAACTCAATTCCCAGGGAGTGAAGATTATGGCTATAGTACCAGGGGGAAATATCTATATAATGGGGGATTTATACACCATGGTGTTATAGTAGTAGGGATAATGGAGTATAGGGAGCTAAGTAGTAGAGTTAATTGTTAATATGGAGGAGACCTATGGATGAGGGCTAGTGCTAATATGTTCTCTTGAAAATATCTGGGAGTCAAGAGTAGATGAAAATGAAAAGAGTTTTACACAAAAAATGTGGCTTTTGAAGGCCATCAGTACCATCACAAAGCTTTGAGTTTGTTCTATGAACCAGCAGATGAAGGGGTGTTAGTAATGAGTGATATACACATGGGGGAGGGAGTTAGTCATGCTCCACTGTATTGTAGGTTTGGATGTAGCTTCAGCAACTTTGGCTTTTGAATAAACATCATTTCTGCAACCTCATCTACCTACCCAACTAGTTCCCCTAACATTTTTTATTTCTTCTTGGAGGGTGCATTTGGACTTGCAAACCCTTTGTATGCCCTTTTCTTTTCATTGGCTTTTTGCTTTCCTTTCCTATCTAATACGACCCTTATTCCTTCCAAGGTCCCAGATTAAGCAGTTGGGAACCTTAGTTTCTCTACCTAGCTATTGATCTGCCAAGATTAAACAGTTTGGACAGATTTCTTTCTCTATTCTACAACATAAATTGAAAACATGGCATGATCCAGATTAGGCTGTTGAATCATCCATAAACTTTTGTGAACATGCAGGCCTAGATGTACCTTTTCTTTCTTTTGCAAATATGGAACCTTTGTGGCAGCAAAAAATGGAGCATATTTGGCACTTATATTTGCCAATCATGAAATATGAAACCTATTGGTATAGGTATCTAACAGTGGCTCCACATGGGGATGGTCTTTCCTCCTGAAAGGCCAAGAACAGCAGGTCAGTATGCCTAGGCCCTTCAGCTATTGCTTTGAAACTTTGGAGCTTCATCACCCTGGATTCCTCAGAATGTAGACTGATGTATTGAAACACAGGATGTGTTTCAATTCTACTCCTTATCTGCAATGCCTCTCAAAATGATCTTATTTTCATGCTTTAAAAACAACAATATATACAACACATATAGAGTCTATATACAACAAACTATGTACAAAAGCAGGTCAGCTGTATTCATGGAAGGTAGTCAAAATAGTGCTTGAGCATCCTGCCATTGACAGGCCCTTCATCTAAGTCAGTTTTGTTCAGATCTTGAAGAAAATAGGTATTGTTCCCTTGTACTGCTTGTATTAGGAATGGTCCTCTCCATAGGGAGTCAAACTTTCCATGCTTTCCCTTGCTCTCTCTCCTTGAATCCCACTTGAGGACCTTGTCACCTATGTTGAAATCCTCTGCTTTGGTCCTTCTGTCAAATGTCTTTTTTAGCTTTTCTTGTAAAATTTGGACTCTGTTATAAACTTCCTCCCTGGTTTGCTGCAAACATACAATCTGATTTATCCTTCTTTGTATATCATTCGGCTCAGCTTGGCACTCCTGGAGTATCTTCATGGCAGGGATTCCTAATGAAGAAGGGAATTTAACCTCTAAACCATAGACTAACTCATATGGGCTGACCCCAATTGATCTTTTGGTTGTTAACCTGTCTGCCCATAATGCATTTACTAGTTTCTTGTGCCAATTTCTCTTATTCTCCTCTAATATTTTCTTGATCATATTTACCAAGCTTTTGTTTGAGGATTCTGCCAGTCCATTGCCTTGGGGATAATATGTAGTAGAGTGGCCCAGGGTAATGTGAAATTTGTGGCAGAAACTAACCATCTTTTTAGATCTGAATGCAGCAGCATTATCTGTTATTATTTTGTCAGGGCATCCAAACCTAGCCAGGATATTTGTCTCCAGAAATTGTATAATGGTGTAGTCATTTGCTTGTCTGCATGGGACTGCTTCAATCCACTTTGTGAAGTAATCTGTTGCTGTAAGAATCCACCTATGCTGGCCTGATGAGGAGGGATTGATTTCTCCAATAAAATCCAAGCCCCATTGCTGAAATGGTCTCTCTGTTGCAATAGGCCTTAGGGGTAGAGGCAGCAGTTGTCTCTTTCCTTCAAACACTTGACATTTGTGACATGCAATAGTAAATTTCTTGACATCAGAGAAAATAGTGGGCCAGTAATATCCAGCTCTTAGTATCTTGTTCACAGTGGATTTCCAGTATAGATGCCCACCACAGTCTCCTGCATGAAACTTTTCCATGACTTTGTTGACTTCACCTTCAACCAAACAATTTAGCAAGATGCCCTCATGGTTTTTCCAAAGCAGATTTTCTTCCATGACACAGAATTTGGAGGCTTTCATTTTTAAAAACCTACATTTAGTTCTAGACAGTCCTGGGGGAGCACACAGGCTTTGCAATACATAGCAGATATCAGAGTACCAGGGGGATTTCTCAAAGGCTACATTGATCTTTGGAGTCGCTAGCTCCGGTTCACTGTCTAGTTGGTTAATGTCTAGGGCTTAGAAATTTGTTTCAGACATCAGTTTGGCTAGGCCTTGCCCCTTTATGAGTTTTGTAGGTTTTATTTCTATGTCAAATTCCAAAATATTTGCTATCCACTTGCCTCTTCTGCCCTCCAAATTCTCTTGTGTAAGTATATCTTTGACAATTGGGCTTGGCACATAGGCAATTATATGGGAATAAAGGATATAAATCCTAAAGTCTTTAATGGCTTTGACGAGGGCATAGGCTTGTTTTTCCATGATCTGATATTTGAGGGGTGCATCTCTTAGAGCTTTGCTAAAGAAGGCTATGGGTTTTTCATTTCCTAGATCATCCTTTTGTAGTAAAACTGCAGCAATTGTATGTTCAGAGGCAAAAGAGAATATGATGAAGTCCCTATCAAATTGAGGGCTAGTTAGGACAGGAGTTTGGGTAAGAGAAAATTTGATGCTTTCAAAGGCTTGTTTAGCATCTACTATCCATTTAACTTTGGAGTCCTTTTTCAGCATGTTGTTAAGCAATCTGCTAAGCTCAGCTAGGTTTGGGATAAATCTTCTTAAAAAGTTAATTTTTCCCAAAAAGGCTTGTAACTCCTTTATATTCCTGGGATGAGGCATGTGCTGTATGGCCTGGATTCTATCTGGATCAATTCTGATGCCATCCTTGGAGATAATGTGACCCAGCAGTTTACCTTCCTCCAGACCAAACAAGGATTTCTTAGGATTCAAGGAAATGCCATATTTCCTACAAGTTGTAAATATCTGCCTTAGGTGCTTTAAGTGGTGTTGGTCAGATTTGGAGAAGGGTGTAAGATCATCTAGATAGATGACAAGAAAGTCATGAATCTCTTTAGCGAAAGCAATGTCCATTGCTCTTTGGCATGTGGCCCCTGCATTTTTCAAGCCAAATGGCATTTTAACATATTTAAAGGTTCCCCATGGGGTTGTAAATGCAGTTTTGTCCTGATCATCAGGATGGACCAAAATCTGGTTGAAGCCTGAAAAGCCATCCAACAATGAAATCCTTGAGGCCCCTACTACTCTCTGTAAAATGTGGTCCATTTTAGGTAAGGGGTAGTTGTCTTTCAATGATACTTGGTTGAGGTTTCTTAAATCCACACAGAGCCTAATTTCACCAGTTTTCTTCCTTGTGGGGACTAGGTTTGAAATCCAATCAGAAAATATGATTGGTGCTATTATGCCTGCTTTAAACATCTTTTGTACTTCTTGCTCCATAGCTAGGAGGAGCATGGGATTGATTCTCCTTAGTTTTTGTTTAAAGGGCTTCTGATTTGGCTTAAGTGGGATAGTGTGTTGTATTACAGAGGTGTCATAGGATTTGAGGTCCTCATAACTCCATGCAAAGACATCCTGAAATTCTTTAAATAGGTCAATGTATTTGGGCTTTTGATCAGGAGGTAACGCAGCAGATAGTTTTATGATTTTTGGCTGTTGAACTGTCCCTATATTGTGTTCTTCAATGGTAGTGTTTAGGGGTTCAAATTTTGGCTTATTGGGGACATCATTAGAATCAAAGATATCTTCCAAAGGGGCTAAGCCTATTGGGAGGAAATTGTTCTTTAATTGTATCACCTCAGTTTCACATTCAGGTATCTGCTCATATTCAATCTGTTGGATTTCTTGAATGTTATTCTGGTTGAAAATTGTAGGATTTAGCATTTGATAGACTGTTTTGGGTGAAAGCACTTGGCTGTTATTTAGACTAGGTATTTGTGATTGACTTGCTGGCTGAAGTAGTTGTGATTGACTTGCTGGTTCAAGTAGTTGTGATTGACTTGCTGGTTCAGTATCTTCCTGCAAAGTCAAGAAATTGTTGATTTGTGTATCATTGTCAAATACTTGCCAGTCTTTTATGTTATTCGGGACTGATGGTCTGTGTTTTACCTTAGCTGTGAAATGGTGATGGGGGTCAAAGGGCAGTTTGCAAGTACTTGCAAACATGGCTAGGCTATGAGCATGCAGGTTCTGGGCCCTAGGAATTTTAGTAATCTGGAACTCAGCAAGGGAGTTAAACAACTCAATGGCAACAGCTCTGTAAGACCTAAGTCTGTTGTCTTTTGTAACAAAATTGCCTTTAACCTGCTGGATGACCAAGTCCGAATCCCCTAGGATTGATATTCTAGTGATTTGCAGGGATTGTACCAACTTGAGGCCTAGTAACAGGGCCTCATATTCAGCTATATTGTTGGTACATCTGAAGTTTAGTCTGTAGGCTCTACCCTCTGCATGGCTACTTTCTTTATTGTGCAGCCACACTCCTGCTCCTGCCCCTAGTTTGTTAACTGATCCATCAAATTCTAGGAACCATAAAGTTTCCTTTTTTAGGGGGTTTTGAATAAGGTCTGTGTGGCATGAATTTGTGAGTTGGAGTATAGGCTGATTTTTTGGCTTGGTTTGCTTGACATCCTTCTCACTTGGTGGGATTGTTTTAGCTTCTAGAGGGGCCCCTTTTCCATTATCTTGTTCAAGTATGGTGGTTTCACAGTTGTTTGTTTTGTGGTCTTGAATATTGCTATTGTTTGTTTCAGTCAGTGTTTGGATATCAGGATCTTTTTGTTCAGCAGTTTGATTTGTTTTAATTATCTGGGCCTTTTCCTTGGTGTTGCTGTTTCTGTTGTCATTGAAAAGGATGTATGAGTCTATGTCAGAGTGGACAACATAAATGGGAAATTTTTGGGGCTTTTCTGTACTACTGACCATGTACTTCATTAGTGACTCTCTATACAACCTCTTGGGTTGACCAAAGACTGTGATAGTAGCATAAGACATGTCTAGTTGGAGAGACCCTTGGAGCTTAGCCCCCCATGATCTTGACAGTAACATCCCATATTTAGGTGGAATGTCAGCAACAACCACATCCATTAGAATTGTTTTGTTTGGGTCAACAGTCCCCCGAAACCACAAACTGCCTTCATTGATAGCCTTCTTTTCCTCAATCTTATAAAAAGCCCTAATGAAGAAACCTTGTGCCATAGGGTAAATATTAAGCTCTTCGTAGAAAGTGGCTTCCATGTCTCAAAGAGCCATTTATGCAGATAAATCATTCATAGCCAATACCTAAAGCTAAGACATTCTCTAAAAAATATTTTTCATAGCAGATAGATTCCTCATCCACAAGAACATTAAGGTAAGAAATTTATTGTACCACTCGAAGACCATAACCAAACTTCAACATAGAGTCGTATGAAAGCAATGAAGAGCTAGCTTCACTGGCAACCATAGCTGTAAAATAAATAGACTTATTCACCAAATGCCAAGGATTTGTCATTGAATGATCTGCAAAAAATCCATGTGAATGGAGAAAATATTGTGCAACTAGGGTAAAACCATAGTTTGTAGAAGCGTTTCAATATTTTACATTTTTAATAAAGGTATTTTCATGGTTTATCCTTTTTGTTGGGCTTAGTTGAGTTAACATCCTTATTCCTCCAATTCCTTAACTCATAATATACTTTGGCTCATCATAATTTTTCATTATACAAAGCTATAACATGTGACAATCAACTATGTAACTTCTTTCACTTTAGTTCAAGGTGTCTACTATGAGGTTCTCCTCCCATTCGTTTCACCTCTCCTTTGGGTTTTCCATGTGGCTTGGAATTTCAGTGGATGCTTAAAAGTATTAGGTGGTTGGATTTTATGGATGGCTTGGAATTTCAGTGGGCCAACTTTGATGCCCTACGAGGAGATAACAAAATCCAACAAACTTCATGCATTTATGCAAAAGACACACTTGAGAGGGTTCAAGCATAAGTTTTAATGTTGACATCGATGAAACAGAAGGAGAACATCCTCAACATGATATGACTACTTCATGGAATATATTGTAAGGTCATCTTAATAGGTGAGGATAAGATGAGCCAAATCATGAAAAATTTAATTCACTTTCCACTTAAAAGTGGCTCCAACATTTTTAAGGCTGAAGGGCAAGACACGATATGTAAAAGTACCATATGGGATGGTGAAAGAATTTTTATACTAGTTGGTATGGCATATCTAAGTTTGATTATATCCCAAGAAGGTGTGCATGAAGGATAAGGTCATGTGCCCCACACAAGAATCAACAACTTGATTAATAAAATGTTTGGGATAATTATGCTTAGGAAAAAAATTATTTGAATTCTACTACGCAAACAATGGTAGATAATATGGTAGTAGGTGTGAATGTTCTTTCTGGGGGAAGAAAGAGAAATGAGGCATTAAATCCTATGTACATTTAGGTTCCATATTGCCTTCCAAAATATTCCTCAACAGAATGAAAGAATTTCGTAAAATGTGACAATTGAGGAACTAGATCATGAGGTTTGGGTTGGCATCTAGAATACTAGTTGACACGCAAGGAAATGACTTTGTAATTGCAATTGTAAAACAAAGAGATGTTCACAATGCATAGATGGGTTGGGTCCAAGTGGTCATAGGTTGTTCAACGTTCACAATGGGTGAAATGATCTCGACATCGTTGAATGATGAGTAGACAACTTTAATCATGGTTCCTATAAATGAAGACATGAATTGAATGTGGTGTTGTGTAATCAACACTAGTTTGTGGGAGTATTTCTTTGATGGTCACATGAGGGTGAGTGGAGAAGAATCTTGGGAAGGTGTTAGAGTCGTGGGACCCAAAGAGTAATCCTCTCTAGCATGAACCTCTTCCTAGTTTGTGAGTGGGGGAGGTCGCATTATGCTAATTTACCTCAATATCTAAAGAAGTGGACATGTGGATGAAACACGGGAAGTGTTGGTGTAAATATCACACGAGTGAAAGGCACTTGATGCAATTTCTGAGGCTATGTAGTATATAGTCTAAGTGGAAACATCTTTGATAGCTATGGTTGGTGAGTTGGGAGCAACACCCAAAGGTGTCATGCTTGTAGTGGGTGCATGTCACCTATTTACCCTAGCTTTAGTAGACACATAGAGAAGAAACGATGAGTCTACGTCATCTTGTCATAATGCATCCCATGTTTCTCTTAACATAGGAAGAGATGGGAAATGAAACGTGTTCATAATATCTTCGTTGTTCTTTTAATTAAGTCTATACACAACCCTTCCATTTACTATATACCTCATATCTTGTAAGCTTTACTAGACAACCTATATCAATGTAGGGAATTAGGCATATTTACCCGCATTAAATAACTTTGATAATTATTTGCAAGTCATTCTGGAGTATACTCACCTCAACCCTACATTACCTTTGTTAAACCAATTTCTTCCATGCTTTCTCAATAATATTCCTACTGATATAACATATTTAATATCCCTGTGATACATAGATAATAAATTTGTGTACCTTCTCTAGCATTTCTAATAAAACTTTTATGCATATATCCATTAACATCTCTAATATATAGACATTTCAAATATCATTTCTTTTGTTTCAATAAGAAAGAAAATATATCTAGTAATACACGCACAATATAAGAATATATTACACAATCTTCACAGATACTTAATAACACAATTTAAAATTACATTACAAAGATACTTTGGTTGGGAATCATACGGGGAAGAGCATGTTCCTCCCAACAAACAAGCTCCCCCAAAAACTCAGTTCCTTCAAAATTTCTACATCGACATATGGAAGTACCGAATAACAGAATAACCAGAAATACTATTAAATGATAAAACCAACCATACAAACATCGGAACAGTGGATTTACAAATAAAAGATTGAATAAATGTAAACCGGCGTGCAGAGAGAAACTGTTTTAAACCGAAGGGCAATCTATGGCGCTCGAAGCTTAGTGACGCACTGCTTGAATTCACCGAACTTGCCTGTGGGCACCAAGTTTTTCAAGTGAGGATACAAATCTAGATACGTCTGACGCAACACCTTAACGGACACAGAATTCTTTGACAACAACTTCAAATCAACTTCCCGTCCGTGAAGCAGAGCGCAAATCCATACAATAACCCCAGCTATTGACGCTGGTTTCCTCCTCACGTTCACAGACTTCACCACCTCTGTCGCCATCTCCTCCGCGATTATGCGTTCGCTGAATTGAAATCCGACAAGGCGGCAGAGCCGGGAGACGAAAGACTTGAGCCCCTGGCTCGAGTAATGCAGAGAATCCGAATCCCAAAACTTACTATGCTCACGGACTCCACTTCTACCATTCTTGGAACCTTCAACTCGCAGGGGCTCCGGGTTGGAAAGGTAATTGGCGTTGTCTGCGTGAAGAAATGGTTTAATAGTCTTCCCAGCTTGAAATATATCTTTCAACGTTAGGTCTGTTGCCTTCGCCCATTCTTCTAGGGGTTTCTGCTGGTTGAACTGCTTGCCAGCATTGTAAAGACAGGAGACGAGTATGGAATCCATCTTCTTCTTGTCTTTCCCTCTGAACGGGGACTCCTTGGAGCTGCAAAACTTTTCGAATATGTAAAGGGCGCGCTCCACCACTGGTTGACTTACACTCAGCCTCATACCCAACTCACCCATTGCTTCGCGGTGTTGTTTCGTGTTGTCCTCCTTGGAGCTCTTCAGTATTTTCCTTGCCGTGGAGACCAAGCTGCCCGCGCCGCTACCTTCAATGCGGATAGCGGCCAGGCCGTCTTCTGGGGCGGCGCGTTCGATCCTCTGAGCATCATGGTTGTCGTCGAAGATTCTGACATCTTGGGTTTCGTCTATAGTGTTAGTATCGACCACGAGCCCGCATTCCGTGCACACGCGCTCTGCTGTGATAGAATCCACAACGGTTTCTGTTTCTTTCTTGCAATCGGAGCAAAATTGATAACCTCCTGCCATGGCTTATACGAATGAAGATTCTCTTAATTAATCGTAGCGAATGATGTGTTTAATCTTCTACTCATGCTGTATTCATTTTTATTGGATATTGATGGTGTATTTATACATATCAAAACGTAGTTTCTTGCCATTCAAATTCAACGTAGGCCGACCAAAGTTGGATGTGAGCAACCGGTCCAAGGCAACCTTTGCCATTCTCAGTGTTTGCTTTCTGGCGTTCGTCCGGGTTCGGATTGGATAATAAATGGGTATCTACAAAACACAGTATATTTATCTAGCAAAATATATCGACTGGCGTATAGATTTCTTATATTTCTATGCCTCATGGGTTTAGGAAGAGTATTTATATTGAGTTTTTTTATAGTATTTAATTTATTAAATTTTTAAATATTATTACACAAATATCTGAATATTTTAGGAATATATTTTATCTTTTTGAACCCATAATGTAAATTTCGCAAGGAGTTTGAGATTATTTTGAGAGAGTGGCGTGGGCACTCATTTCTAATTTAATAAAAGATAGGCCATAGGGTTATTTTGAAGCCTAGGAATTACCATAAATAATAAAGTGGAAGTCCTATTTATTTTAGGAAGATTCCAATGATTTTGGGTTTATGGTATCTATTACATTTTGGGCTTATAGTATCTATTAGTGTTTGAAGATGTTATTGTTATTTTAAGAGATTTTTTTGAGAGGCCAACACATTAATAATTGTAGGGTGAACAATCATAAAACATGTTTTAGATTCAAGTTGTATATTCTAAACTATATCTTAAAGGTAGGTTTATCAAAGATGGAGATGAAGGATAAAATACTAGAGTTCTAATGCTTGGATTTGTGTCATGTAAAAGGGATAAGAAAAACTCCATTCCCCTCTCATGATGATGGTGTGGTATGGATCTAAGGTGTCACTAGCCCACCAAGTATTCCCCACAAGTATTTACAAGGGTATGCTAGTCATGGCCACTTGACATCCTTAATAATATGGAGAGTGATAAGGAATCAATTTGAATTGTTCAATGTCATGTCTTCATTTCCCTACTCAAATAACATATGCTATCCTAGTTAATTATCTAGTTCATCACATTGTGTGCATATTGTTACATCTAAGCTTATGCTTATGGGGAATCTTATCTAGAATGGGAAATTATGAGAAAGCTTGTGATAAAAAGGTGGCTTACAAACATCAATTTACATTCATCTTGGTTACGGAAGTTAAACATAATTCTAGAGAAGAACTAGCTAGGTGGAAAATGAAGTTAACAACATAGGGGCTTTGGCAACCTACCTCATTTGAGCAACACCATTCCAATACACACCTACTCCACCTAGTCATCTCTAATGAATTGGCATGGAATACCTTTATAATGGCACATCATCATCATTGTTGTCGCATCTTGGGTGAACTATGGGAGCTAATACAAGAAGCCTACTTTTTGTAGTTCCTTTCAAGGGTACCCAATATGAATGTTAATTTTTAACTTAGTATGATTCTTCCAATATTATTGTTCATTAAATAAGTGTGCTTGTGTCTAGTACTGATCTTTGTTAGGGAGTCTTATATAGATAAATAATTTAGAATTTTTTATGTTAACTTTCGAATGAACTCAAAATTTATTTTAATTCTATAGTGTAAAATATTATTTGAGATATATCACAAATTATTTTTGATAATATAATTATCTCTTGCGAAAAACATGAGAATTATGTTAATCTAATTATTCTAACAAAAGGTTCTAGAAGTGTGTTAAAGTTGTGAGCCTAACATACTCAAATAATGTTGTGTGGGATCATACAAGATTACACATCTTACTTTCTCCCACACTTAGAAAATAGGTCCACTTTGACCATTATGTCTTACCAATGCTATTTTTGGTATATACATGATGTATATCTACCCAAAAAATGAATTTTGAAAAGGTTACACCTTTCACTTGAATGAAGTTCAAAATTGCAGATGTGTATCTCACTTCTCCACACAAGTTCCAATGGCCTAAGTACCTCCTCTAATAAAAAGCAACCAAAACCTCTATGAAATTACATTGTATGCTTACATTCACATCTACTATCAATTATAGCTATATGTCAATGCCCGCTAAAGATAAGAATCTCTTACATAGAAAGTAAACTATTCATAAATTGCTTATTTATTATATTCATCTTACCTTTGTATTGATAAAATCATATATTCTTCTATTTTTCACACAATCTTCAATAATATCATACATTCACCACATGGGCACATAAAAATGGATGAGATGTGTAACCTAATACATATCATCATCTAACTCAAAAATAAAAAATAAAAAAAAATTTGAAGCCCATGATGTAAAAATTGAAAATGTCATATTTTTAAAAATCCCATTAAATATAAAAGAATCTAGACTAATAAATTATCAAGTTTAATTTTGAATGTGTGAAGGTTAATACTTCTAAACTAGAAATTGGATTCTAAAAGTTGGAATATTAGTTAACAAAAGTGTGAATTTTTCATAGCTTGAATCCATAAGTGTGAATCACAATTCCAATCATCCAGAAGTTATGTATTTTGATTCAAAATGTGTCCATTTTACTAGTTAATTCTATACCTTTGTTGCATATGGTCTATGTAGAATTTTATTTATTCTTCCTCCTTTGAAAATATTATACACTATGTCGGTCCATGCTAATTTATTTTTCTACCATTATCTTAAGTAAGGATTTTATTATACATCCTAACTTTGTCATGGACTAGGCACCTTAAAAATAATAAAAATTCAATGAATGTGGCACTTAAAGGGAAAAATATCATTTTATAATGAATACAATACATAAGAGAAGAAGATATGATCCTAAGGCTACATCTTCTTGGTATACATATATAGTGTATAAGGTTACAGTTACAATGAAAGGTTACAATGAAAGTCTTTAGCCAGCCAATTAATATAACACTAAAAATGTAATGATTCAATATCTAAGACTTAATATGGGATTTAGTGCTTAATATGGAGATTTCTCTTACGGATTAACATGCCCCTTCCCTTCAAAAAAGTGTTTTCTTCAACATCTGAATAGTTATAGCTTTTTTACATGAATATTCTTGAGCCTCCCAAATTGTCTTCTTTTGGGTAGTTTATTTCTTATCTTTCACTCATTTTAACACTTATCTTCATATCACTATACCTCCATTTTCAGATAAAAGCCATCAAATCCATACAAATACAATAATAAGGTAAATTTCCATTAACGTCTCAATCTATATTTTTTACTTTATGAAATTGATTTAACTAGACATAAGCTACAAAATCTTGCATATTATGCAACTCCTATAACATTTTCTAGCTGATTCGAAGCTTCTGTAGGATTCTAGAGCATATCAAAATTTGGAAAATGTTGTCGATGTTGGAGGCTGACATTAACAGAGACATGTGGCATGCATATATGGTGTTTCTAGGCAACCAAGTGGCCCTTTTCTAGGTGACAAGCGTCACCACTCATAAGTGGACATGTGGCAAAACTAACGTCATTTCAGTGGTATGGATGGTGTGCATGTAGTAGAAGTGCCAGGAGACGGGAATGTTGGGACATAGAGGTAGCTCACGCAATGACAACCAATTAAAAAGGTACCAAGAGGACCCCATGGGATAGCTCATTCCATAGAACCTAAGCCCAAAGGATTTTAATTGTTGTGTTTTACGACGACTCCAAGTATAATGGACTAGACCACAGAGGCAGAAGCGACAACCAATGAAACAAGGGCCAAGTAGTCCCGACCAGAAAAGCTCATCCTAGTAGTAAGAGCCCAGAATTTTTAAAAAGGCAAACAAATGAATGTGCCAAGAGGAAAGGTGTTATGGGCTAAGTGCCTACATAGGGTCCCATGTAGCAGTTGGAGAACTAGGGGGCCGGAAAAATAAAAGAGTTGTGGAGGCTCTTGGAAAAAACTAAGGTTTTTTTCTTGATGTTTGTTTCATGGAGAACAAAGGAGTGGCTAAGTTCCATATCCTTTGCTCGTTTCATGTAGAAATGAGGCATATGGGAAAAGCCATTTATAAAGTAAAATTGGCCAGTGGAGGGCTCAAATGGGATTAATGCCAAATTGGTTTGTCAATGGTCACGGGATTTGATCTTGTGGAAGAAAATCCCAAAGGGCTACAATAAAAAGTGCCTTAGGGCCAATTCAAAAATATGGCAGAGATTTTGGTTTTCATTAAGAAGAACGCATAAGCCTTTTAGGATGGAGTAAAGTGTTGTGTATAGAAATAACATGTTGGAAGCACAAATTTTGGTGGAAGAAACATGGATGGATGAGTTGGAAATATTTTAATAAACCCATGAAGGCTTTGGTATGAACAATCAATAGCTTTGGCAAGTGACCACTAGTCGTTGTTTGGAAGTTATGGCAAACATTAAAAAAATAGCAGAATGCTAAATAGTATGAACAAGTTGGAAGTTTAGAGTGTCAAGAGAAGAAGGCAAGTAAAAGGAAGATTTAACAAATTTTCTAGAAATAACATGACATCCAATCTAACAATGTGTTGGTGAAATTGTGTTTTAAGAGGTAGTTTTGGAAAATTAAACCAAGTTTGGAGGATTGGAAAACTTATAAAATCCAAGCTAAATCCTGTTAATTTTCCAGAACAATAGATTTGAGTAGAAAAATCAGAGGTTGAGTTTCAAACATCAGTATTGGAATCAAGCACTTGAAGAGTAGAATTAGAAAACTCAAATTAACAGGACAAATGAAAAATTAAAGACTCATACAAAGATCAAAGAAAATACAACAAAAGATCAATTAAATATTATGAGTCCAGAATTCCTTTAAAGGAAAAATTCGAATAAGAAAAATTTGGGTTGAGTAAGATATAAGAGTTGTTGGCTATTGCATAGGTTTGTACAATAGAATTGTGAGAGCAAGAAAATGTTATTGGAGTGTTGAATAAGTGAGGGATGCTGAGGTGTTATTCGAGTAGAACAAAGGGTGTTGCAAGGGTTGTGTGATAAGTAAGTAGCAACTGGTGGTTGCAAGGGATGTAGGAAAGGCGAAGAGCAACAAATTGTGTAAGAGTTGTTGCATAGGTGTATGTAAAAAAGAGTTGTTGTAGATGTTGGTGGATGTATGTGGTGTGGATTACAACAGAATTTTATTGAGGTGTTTATGTTGTTTGTAAGAAAAGCATGGTGTTTTTTATTAGCAACAAGAAATTGTTGAATGTGAAGTTTTTTTTGGTGCCTTTGGTCCGAAGTAGTAGTAAGAAAGATTTATGTGATTGTGATATAAGTGACCTATTGATCTGAGTACGAAAATGGATGAAATATGGATCAGCAGGGATGGAAAGTGGTAGCTTGTAGACCATGGGTAGAAACTCCTAGTGGATGCTAGAAAATCTTTCAAGGAAAAATTCCCTTTCAGTAGAGACTGGTAAATGAGCAGGGGAAAGTGTCCCTTCTAGTGGGTAATGGTAAATGAGCAGGGGTTGTAGTCCCTTTCAGAGGTAGATGATAAACGAGTAGGGATTGGAGTTCCTTTCAGTAGTAGCTAATAAACTTACAAGTGGTATCTTGTGGGGCCATGATGTAATAAAGTTGAATCTTATAATAAAAAGAAGTTTGGTTCCTTATTTATATGTGTTTCTCGTGTGTTTGATGGTGTTATATTTTACATGATTGTGATACGAAACTAATTCATGAATGAATGCTCAAATGGTTGAAAAGTATAATTTGTGAATAATTTTATAATTTGGCCACACTACTGATTCAAACCCCTTCTTAGTGATGCCCTGGTATCCATTGTTTCTAGCAATTGGTATAAGATCCAATGTCCTTTAGGATCAGTTTAACAGCTAAAAGGAAGATAAGTGATAATGGAGAACGAGGACTATAATACCTCAAATGGAGTTCCATTTTTGAATGGATCATATTATACAACGTGGAAGCTAAGGATGAAAATCTATTTGTAAGCTCTTGATTTGGATGTATGGCTATATGTGGAAAATGGAGAAATAAATGATAAGTTTGATAAACAAGCAAGTAAGGGAATCATGAGAGGGGTGTCCAAGGAAAACATTTAGAAAGTAATTTGTTTTAAAACTGCCAAGGAGATATGGGACAAATTGCAGTTGTTGGCCTATTGGGGCCTAACCCAGGTTCAGAGTTAATTAGCCAAACAAATCCCTACACTACTAGCCCTTTCGGCAACAGCCTGTGAAGCGCAGACTAAGGTCTCACTCGAAGAAGTATGGGGGGATGTTAGAACCATGTTTTCGCACCCTTGAGATGTATAAGGGGTCGATTTAGTCCAACTGTAAATGGCTTCACACACTACCTTGACCTACGAGGCCTTCCCAATCTGCTATAATGACCTTTGTGCAACCCTAACCAGGGGCTGAGGTGCTTTCGTGCTGCTAAGGTAGTGATCTGTGCTATTTCCCAAGTTACACCATGGATCTTACTTATCTTCTTATAACTATTAGTTAACTTCGCGTAAATAGATACTTTATCTTATATTCACTTAATCAACACAATCATATAAGTTCGCGCACCATATAAACAATGAAATTGCAATTTATACAAGGAATACATTTAATTCATAAAACAGGAAAAATATACACAGAAACAATATGAAACTTCTCTTTATTACTTCTCCAAAGGTTATAGACTTGACTCGTCCTACGCACTGAACTGCAGGAGTCCGCGCACTTAGGTGTGGACTACTAGGCCTCTACACACTCAAGTGTAGAGCCTTCTCCTACTCTACGACCCAAGACTTGACTCTACACTTAGATAAGACTCAATTCTTCATCCTTCATTCATAACTTCATTCCGTCCTTTACAACTTAGAGCCTCGCTCTACTTCTACAATCCCATGGTCTACGGACCATGGGTAAATCTCAAAAGCCGACATTATATTACAAAAATGAGGGCGGACAACCCTAAGACTCATTTACAAGCTTGCACTCCGCACCCACAAATTGCGGAGTCTTTACATCAAATTTAGTCAAAATCTGGGCTTTAAGCCCCAAAATATCTTTTGGGGGATCCCATGCCCAACAAGCCCCCAACAAAAACATCGTGACTCACCCTCGAGTCACTTTGTCAATGAGGAGATCTTCACACGGAGACCTTTCAACTCTGCCTGGACCACTGCAAGGTTGGTAATGCACTGAGCAGTTGCCTGTTGTATCTCTTGGAAGCGTTGTTCAGAGATCACGGTACCTAAACTGCTTCTCTGCATCTACTCTTGTGTTCCCTACATCTGCTCGAGCCTTGCTTCGATTGAGGCTGTAATGACAAATTCCTCATCGATCCAAGGTTGTATGCACACCTTCAAAACCACTTCCTTATGTTGCATTGCGTCTACCTGCTCTTTGAGCGCTTTTTCCTATTGCATCCACGTGAGCCTCTGTGTAAGGGCCACCATCTACGCGGTCCCTTTTTTGTCATCGTACTTTCGTTGTAGCTCACGTGCCTCTGTTTCTAAGCATTGTATGTTCGAGTCCTCCTGCAGAGTGGTGAGGACCTTGAACGATTCTTTAAATAATTTGATGTAGTCCTTCACTGCACTACCAATATCCTCTATTCCCATTGTAATGGTGTTGGTGCGTTGTTCCTTCACCTCTGTTGGAATTGAAGGCTGCACCTTCAACTGCAACTTAGCTATCTAAAGGTTGAACTCCAGCTGAACCTTAGCCATATCTTCCTTCGCCTCATGCACCCCTACTGCTAACCTCTAGATCTACGCCTATGCTGGTGCCTCTGTTGGGATGGCCAACTCAGGGACCATCTGGTCAGCTTCTTCAACCACCTGAACAATCTATCGGTTCTGCGCCACTACCCTGTCACGTTGTAGGCTCAGTTGTTCCATATTAATTCATTGTTCACTCATCACCTGGAGCAGGCGGCCCTCCCTAGCGCATAGTTATACAGTCACTCTGTCCTACAGAACATAGAGCGTCTCTCGAGGGAGCGCAACCATGTTGATCCCAACTCCCTTCAAGGCACTCACCGTAGGCATGTCGGCCTCATTTTCTATAACCGGTTCCCCCTCTAGCAGCACTATAGTGTTGGTCATGCGAGTGCACAACATTTCTTCAGTTGTGGTCGTGCCTACAATAAGGATGGTCGACATAGTACTAGCTTGCGGAGTGTGCACTTGCAACTCCTATATCTGTGCCCAGAGGGCTCCCAATACCATCTGATTTTCCTTTGTGAACTGCTAGAGGGCCTCCACGGTGACATCATGCACCGTCTCCCCTATGTCATGTAGATCCCCCTTAGTGAGGGTGATCGGGTCAAAAGAAGTCTTGAAGGCTTTTGACTTCTTTCTCTTCCCCACCTGCTCTTTTGGGCACTGTCACTTCAGTTGTGTGGACATTCTCTGTGGGTCCACGCCACCTTCCTTTGTTTTGGGCTCTTGTTTAGGTGAGGGCAACTTCTACCCCTCGCGCTCCTTCTCTGTTGTGTGTTGCTATTCTTTTGATTCCTTTGTAGTGTCCCACATTTCTTGGGCCTTTGCCACTACTGCTTCGTTCCTTCTCTTTTGTGCCAATTGCGCCATCCACAGTTTTCCCTCCTCTTTCTTCCTCTGTGCAGCAGAATTCTCTAATTCCAACGCGGAACTATCTAGAGCGTGCCACTCCAGCGACCACGACTTAATCACGGCGAATATGACATTGTCCGTGGCTAGGTAGGGGAGCTTGTTCCATATCCTCACGGGGTCCTTGCGCACCCTGATATATATGTGATGGAAGTCTACCTTGAACTCCGGGAAGCTCAACAAACTATTGTAGACAGTGGATGATAACCGCGCCTTGCTTTTAATCCCCATTTGATGTTCATCTCCATGAACACCCAGAATATCTTGTTGCCTTTGATCCTCTGCACATATTTAGTTGCCCACAACAAAGAGAACTTCGTTGCCTTCAAAAGGTCCTTCACAATCATGGGGAACTGACTGTCCTCAGGCAATTCCCAAGCCACCAGCATCATCATGAGTTGGCCAGGTTGTTTGTGCTCCATTTACATAATGGCCAAGCCACTCTAGCTGGTGTGACATTCACCTTGACACCGGAAACTATTTCTCTAGCGACCGGCATTCGTAATTTCAGAGAGCAATGGAATAAAAGGCAAAAAATTGACAGGGAACATTATGAACCATACATCAAGCCCGGTTATTTGAGACAACTCAACAGAGTTTTTCCCTTTCAATACCTAAAAGACTCATATGCCCTCTTGATGAAACTCATAATTAAGTATTTCAGCTATGAGGGCTGGTTTTCTCGCCTATATGCCTATCATATTAGATTGTTCATGCACTTTACCAGGGTGAGAATGACGAATCTCCCCTACTTCATGTGCTGGAATATTGAGAAGATGACCACCCTAGTATGATAAAAGACTCCTCAGCAGCAGTTTAACAGTATATATCATTTTTCACTCATCAAAATTGTGGTCATGCATCAACTTGGTTTGCAGGGCATCTCATGGGAGGATTTCATTTCTCATGAGTTCTTCATAGCTCCTCAGGTCCCTCCAGAGGCTTTTCATGAGACAGGTGGACCTTCACATCAGCAGAAGGGTCATGAGACACAAACCGCTAGTGTGCCGGTGTTTGTCACCTATCAA
Source organism: Pinus taeda (assembly GCA_000404065.3). Taxonomy (NCBI): domain Eukaryota; kingdom Viridiplantae; phylum Streptophyta; class Pinopsida; order Pinales; family Pinaceae; genus Pinus; species Pinus taeda. Next base: position 534 of record APFE031688581.1, on the reverse strand, counting down.
AAGGGCACTAGATGGTTGTTTGCAGCAGCAAAGCGAGTATTATCTCCACCCAGGGTGGAAGGGGTCTCGCTTCCTCCATCAGCAGAGCAGGTTCAAGATAAGGGCAAGAGGCCATTACATGATTGTTGTAGACATATTTGGGCACTGCAACCGCAATCATATATTTCCATAAACCAAGGGCTTCTAAGTCCCTAAAAGTGTTGTTTCATATCCTAAAGGAACAAGGTCAGTTGATTACATCATCTCCCAGAAGTTCTCCATGGAAAACTGCTCAGAACTGGTCAAAACTGGACCATACAGATAGCTCAGTGCTAAGGGTGTGATGCATCTCACCTGCCAAGTGCAAAAAGTGTGATGCCTACTGGAAAGCCCTTCTGTAGGGTGTGATAGGTGAGAGTAGACAAATGGCAGAGATAGTTTGCAAGGTGGATGATCATGGAATCTTCCAGAAACTTCCCCTGTGACACTTGCCTCTCTAAATTCGCCCAGGGATGAGTAAGAGATCATGAATCTCCAAGTGGAACCAAGAACTAT
>APFE031688573.1:66816-80316 GCA_000404065.3 Pinus taeda | reverse complement strand
TTTTTCGCTACCAATGTTAATATTTATTTTAAATATTAATTTATCAATATTAATATAATTTATTATTTAGAAGGGGTAGAAACGTCTTTTACGGTAATAATGTTTATGAATTTGTTTTTGAACGTTTTGAATTTGTATTTTTTTATACATATTTTTAACTATTAATTTCTTATTATATACACTTTCAATATGTAAGATTTCAACCCTTTTTTTTTTTTTTTTTTTTTTTTTTTTTTTTTTTTTTTTTTTTTTTTTTTTTTACGAGCTGCGCGCGCCCTGCCTTAGTGCGTTCCTGGAGCCATTCGACTTCAACCAGCAGCGCGGCAGCCTGGGCCTTGGCCCCAGTGATGGCCCTCCCGGAATCGCCTCGGGAGGACCCCGATCCCCAAAAAGCCTTCTCAGATCTGGTGAAATCTCTTCCTCCTCAACGCCCCAGACTTGCAATCTCGAAATTTGTCAAGAAGCTAGATGTTCTTCAGGAAGTTCAGCTACCTCCAACCCTGCCTCGCATGGCAGCGCTATCCCTTGCCGAGCAAGGACTCATAAGGCAATTTACAGGCCTTTGGCCATTGCCAAGAACAGTTCAAAGATGGGTCAAACGAAAATGGTTAGACAAGATCCAAGGGAAATTATCAATTAGGTTCTGCAGAAAAGGGTACTACACTTTTCATTTCGAATCCAAAGAGGACAAGGATTTTATCTTCAGGAACGGGTCGTACTTCAAGGATTCCGGGGGTCTCTACCTCAACAAATGGACCCCAGATTTCGATATGGAGCTGGACATCCCTAGTGCTGTTCCAGTCTGGGTCCGCCTCCCTCACCTCCCTCTCCACTGCAGGGGAGACGAGTCTGTTCGGGCCATAGGGAATGTTGTTGGCAAATATATCGACCGTAGCGAGCCCAAGGACAACGTGCAAGCTTGCGCAAGGATCTGTGTTGAAGTGGATCTAGGTAGAGGACTGCCTGAAGTAATAAAGTTGAAAGTGGACGACTAGAGCCATATCCAGCAACTAGATTATGAGCAGATACCATTTAAATGTAAGGTATGTCACAAATACGGACACTTTGCTAATAGATGTACTAAACTTGTTAATGCAGAGAAAGATGAGCAAGATGGTCACTGGGAAACAGTCAAAAAGAAGAAATCAGCTCCTCCCTCCAAGCCTTCCATGGATTCTGATAACCCCGGACCCTTTGCTCTACGACCTTCCTCTTCCTCCCCCTCCCCATCAGCTCCCCTCCCTCCTGATCCGCCCCTCCCCTCCTCCTCCAACCCCTTCCTTATCCTCTCCACTGTTGATTCTGCCCCTGAAAATCCCTCCTCAGAGCCCCTTGACCTCCATCTACCCCAGACCATCTCTTCTCAGACCCCCCTCGAACCCCCTCCATCAAGGATCACCAAAAGCTCTTCAAAAGAACATGGGGCAATCAACGATACATACAAAAAACTGGGACCTCGAAGAAAATCAGCTAAGCAACACAGGGATGAGAATGCCCAGAAGGAAATAGCCATGGGCACACAAGTTCCAATAGAGTCCTTCATCCTGGGGCACCAAGAGAAAGAGACAAGCAGCAAAGACCAAGAGAGGCGAGCACCTCTCCGCATGCCCAATGCACCATGATGATAATCCTATCTTGGAACAACAGGGGTTTAGGGAACCCCTCTAAAATAGCTGCCCTCAGATATCTAATTCACAATGAAAAGCCAAAAATCATGCTGATACAGGAGACAAAACAAGATCAGCAAGAAATGAGAAAAATTATAAACTAGCAGAAACAATACTTAGGATGCATTAGAGAATCTAGAGGAGCCTCCGGAGGAATCATCACCATTTGGGACAATAGTAAATGGAACTGCACCTCAACAAATCCCCACCAGAATTGGATCAGAACCACTCTTGACAGCAAAATAGGCAATTAAACAGTAATCATATATAATGTTTATGTTCCCAACAATTACAGAGAAAAGGAAATCTGCTGGGATGATTTAAAGACAAGCATTGATGGGGAACAAAATACAAATATTATAGTCGCAGGTGACTTTAACCTGATCTTACATGCCAATGAAAAAAGGGGAGGAATTTTCGCTCCATATCCCTTCAGAGGCCGTCTGGAGAGCATCATCCAGGAGCATGAATTAGTTGATGTTATACCAAAAAATCGCAGATATACCTAGAGCAATCGTAGGATTGGGATCGGCAACATAATGGAGAGACTTGATAGATTTCTTGTCAACATCTCGTACCTCTCTTCCTTCTCTGTAGGATATGCCAACATCCTCAATACCTCTACCTCTGATCACTACCCCATCACTCTAACTTTGGAAACCCACTGCCCTCTTGGCCCTATTCCTTTTAAATATAGTCCTCTTTGGAATCGGATTCCAGCAGCCAGAGAAATCGTTCAACAGACTTGGAGACAGCATGTAGAAGGCTCGCCATGCTTCATTTGGGAAACCAAATTAAAAAGAACCAAACAGGTATTAAAAGAATGGGCCAAAGAAAGTTATCAGGAGCCAGAGGAGATAAAAAAGAAATTCAAGAGTGAATTAGAACGTGTGCAGTTAAGGATCGAAGAGCATGGACTATCGCAGCAAAATAAGGAGCAAGAAAGTGTATTATATGCACAATTGAGTCATATAAATAGGGAGGAAGAAACCAAGTGGCGTCTAAAATCTAGACAATTATGGCTCCAAGGAGGAGACAAAAATACAGCCTACTTCCACAAGCAGGCCACTGCTCGAAAGCTCAGGAACAATGTAAACACAATCTTGGACAGCGAAGGAAATCGGCACAGCACTCAAGAAACCATAAGGAATGCTGCTTCCAAGCACTACAGGGACCTCCTAACTGAAATCAAAGGGGCAGAAGACTATTCCGACTTGCTCCATCATCTGCCCAAAGGAGTCACTAAGGAGATGAACGACAACCTTAGCAAGGAAATTGAAGAAGAGGAAATCAAAAGAGCGATTTGGAGTCTGCATCCTGATAAGGCGCCTAGTCATGACGAATTCCCCATCTACTTCTTCAGGGAGTTCTGGACTCTGATAAAAAAGGACCTGACCAAGATGATTCAATGGGTGCAAAGAAAAGGGAAAGTAGGAGGATTCACCAATTCCACCTTTCTTTCCCTCATACCCAAGGAAAATTGGCCCTCTTCCTTTTCCAGATTCTGACCCATTTCCCTCTGCAGTTCCTCCTATAAAATACTATCCAAAATCTTAGCTTCCAGACTTAAACCCCTCCTTCCCTCCTTGATATCTGAAAACCAAGGAGGTTTCTTGCCCAATAGGCATATCACTAACTCCATTCTCCTTGTCCAAGAAGCCATCCACTCAAGTTTATCCAGGAAAGAGAAAGGATTTGTCCTAAAACTCGATCTGGCTAATGCCTTTGACAAAGTAAGGCATTCCTTTCTTATTGTTGTCTTAAAAAAGATGGGCTTCGAGACTCCCTTCATTAATATTATTGTAGCTTGTATCTCTAGGCCCTGGATCTCCCCCCTGATCAACAGTAGGCTAGGTGAAGCATTCCATCTTCCCGGGGTCTAAGACAGGGCTGTCCCCTCTCTCCCTACCTCTTCATCCTCATGGCAGAATCCTTCAGTCAAGCTTTGGACCACAATCGGAGAATGGGCCTTATAACCGGTATCAAATTCGGGAATGGAGCAAAAAATATTAATCACTCACAGTTTGCTGATGACACCTTGTTAATTGGGGGAGCCTCCACCACAATAGCAAGGCGATTCAAGAAACTCCTTGACCAATTTATGGGGTATTCTGGAGGCTTGGTCAATCAACTCAAAAGCTGTATATACGGATGGAATACCTCAAATCAGGTTATCCATAGCATTGCAAACATATTTGGTATCACATGCAATCTGGAATGGACCCACTTTTCCTACCTGGGCATGCCAGTGAGCTTGGGCCCTCTGAAGGCTGAAACTTGGAACGAAATCATTGACAAGGTAAAGAGGAAAGTGCAGCAATGGGGATCAATGTGGCTCAACCCAACAGGCCGGCTCATTCTCCTAAAATCAAGTATCACTTCCCTACCCCTTTATCGCTTTTCTCTATATCAAGATCCTGCCATCTTTCACCATAAATTGGAAGTTACACTTCGCCACTTCCTTTGGCAAGGGGGGAAGAATGATAAAAGAAAGTTTAATTTAGTCAATTGGAAGTATGTCATCCAAACCCAAGATAGAGGAGGTCTTGGTATTAGATCACCAAAGTTCTTAAATCTGGCCTTTGGTGTGAAAATTGTATGGAGGTTAATAACAGGACCCTCATCGTGGTGGAAAAAGGTGCTGAAGACCAAATATCTAAACTTCCCCAGGCAGCAACTCCTTGATTCCAATATCCCCAATAGAGACTCCACTAAAATCTGGAGGTTATGCAAGAAAGCCCTACCTCTTATGATTCAAAATATTTCAAAAGTTCCAGGGGGGGGAGCCAGCATCAATTTTGGAACTGACAAAATCCTGGGACAACAACCCATGATCATGCATAAAGAGGCCATACCCATTATCAAATTTCTTAACAATAGAGGTATCCATCATCTGGCTCAAATTTCCAGTTGGGACCCTCATTCCCATGCCTAGACTGGATGGTCCTTCCCAGAAATCCCCAACACATTAGAACCTAGCCCCAGCTATCTTAAGTCTCTCCTCCATAGTAAGGCCCCCATCAAGGAAGATGAAAGAGATGGTTTTCGCTGGAACTCAACAAGAAAAAATTATACAGTCATAGCAGGCCATCAACATCTTTGCAACAACACCTTTCAGATGAGTTTGTGGAACCATTGGAAAATTGTTTGGAGATCAAAGGCACTCCCAAAAATAAAAAAATTTTATATGGCTTTTGTTGAAAGGAAAAATCTTAACAACAGAGAACCTAAAAAGAAGAGGCATCAACGGCCCATCCAGATGCCCCAACTGTTGCAATGCTGAAGAAACGATGCATCATCTATTCATAGAATGCCCCTTTGCTGTTGAATGTTGGGAAAAGTTGTCCTCCACATGTAATTTAATTTGGGATCCTCAGCATACCATAGCTGAGACAATCTACAAATGGAGAAAATGTTGCCCCTGGAAAGAAAAAAGAAGCAACTTGGTGAAGAGAGTATGGAACACTCTCCCTCACACTTTGCTATGGCGAATATGGCTAGCAAGAAATCGAAAAATTTTCCAAGACAAGGGCTCAACTACACGAATAATCTGCAGCAAAGCCAAAATCCTCGCTCTGGAAACTATTTCAATCAATACCACAGGAAAGATCGATGCAACAAGATATAGTGTGGAGGAGCGAGATTTCATAAGTTACATTTTGGAAAAAAATCATAATGTACAGGAAGGTAGCAGGAGGGATGCACAGAGAATGGTAGAAGCTAGCTCATGGAAAGTTAGATTAAAAGAAGAGGAGTTCGCCAATTGGATACAAAACTGCAACTGCTTCTACCTGTTCTTCGACGGGGCATCCAAATCAAATCCCGGTACAACTGGAGCAGGGGGCTGATTATTTACGCCAACGGGGAGTGCATCCTCCATTATGAGTGGGGTCTAGGGAAGGTCTCGAATAATAGAGCTGAAGCACTAGCTCTGTTCCAGGGCCTAACTCAGTGAGGCAAACTAGGGATAAAGAAGGCAAAGGTATTCAGGGATTCCTCTGTTGTCATCCGTCTCATGGTCCACCAGCAGGACTCTCCCAACACTCTCCTTCAGCAAATTAATAGACGCAATCAAATTCTGCATCAGGCAATGGATGACATTCAATACTACCACATTCTTCACAACCTTAATAAGAAGGCCAATGGTTGCGCCAACGGAGCGTGTGGAAGGCCAGTTGGCACCCTGTGCTGCAATTCCAAGGAGACTTACCAACCCTTGCCATGAACCCAAATAATCTCTTCGGCGTTAAGCCTAACAACACTGACATAAACGATTGGAATCATTCTCCTCGGGCCTTCAACAAGATTGCATATTGCTACAGGATATTGCAAAGATACGACATTCATAAAATACTCATTAATCTCGACAACCCCATCAACTCCGCCGATAGATGTCTCCTCAGATCTGATTCACGGAACCTCTAGGACATTTCTCTGGTCTGCCCTCATGATCCCCTCCTTCATCCCGTGAATGGTTGGCCCATTTCCCGCCTCACCCCTCTTCAGCTCCTCCATATATCTCACCCCTCTCCCTCATTCATCGGCGCAAAGTGTTCTTCCCTTCAACGCTTGTTCCCCTGTTGCTTCCAAGAGAACTTGCGTCCTCAGGTGATTTTTCGTGTGCTGTGTTGTATATTGAACCGTCGCTTCTGTTTTAGGGATAGTCTCTGTCTCCTATGTAGCAAACCGAACCTCTGGACAACCTTCTTTTGTTCTTTTCAGTCAGACTGTCTTGCTCGCCTCTAGACAGTTTCAGGCCATCAAGAGCCCAACTGTGCGCTGGTTTGCTCTCAATCTCTCTGCCACCTGTGTTGTGAGTTGTATTAACAGGTGTTCAAACTTTGTGCGCATCCGCTCCTTATCCCTTCCTTCCCCAGCAGCAAATATGGCATGCAATGAAGATTGTCTGCATTGTGCGGACCTGCAAGTCGAGTTAGAAGAAGTCAGGGCTCAGCAGCGCATCTTGGAGAATCAGTAGAGGATGTTGGAGACAAAAATTGAAGACCAGAATCGCATTATCAACGATAAATACCGAGCTGAAATTAACCTTTTCCTGCATAAGGTCGCTTCACTTCATGAGCAGTTCAGCCATTTGTCAAACAGGTGCATTCATGCGGAAGAGTCGATTTCGATCCTGCAATATATGATGGACAAGCGCAACAATGCAGCCCCAAGTTCCTCAAGTGCCAAGCAGGCAAAAGTGGATCAAAAGCCAGAGGAATCCACCGCAAGGCAAATTAGTCATATAGAAATAGATTAAAAAAAAATGTTCTGCAAATGTCAATTTTGGTTGTTCCAATATGTAAGAAGCTACAGTAGCTCAGGTAATTTTAGAAGTAGAACAAGCAGGAGAAGGATCAAGGAGAGATCTCTATTTTGTAACTCCTTTTATCCAAACTGCCATTGACACTTAATGTATTTCAAGAGCTTTGACTCCTTTCTTTTTTTCAGCCATTAATACAGCAACCGACTTTGTTAAAAAAAAATAAAAAAAAATATGTAAGATTTTAACGATAATGTTATTATTTGATAATTTATAAACAATCTTGTATGAAAGTTGATTGTTTTTGTAGTTTTAGCAATTTAAATAATATTTATAAAAACCAGTAAAGATTAATTTTAACTATGGATCAGCCCATATTAATTAATTCCTGTATTATTAATATATTTTAAGTATAGATGATATTAATTTATATTAAAATATTTTTTCATAATCATATTTGATATTTTATCTATAAAACATTAAAATATTTTTTTAACAGTTTTTCTTTCATATATATATATATATATATATAATATCATGTGTTAAATAATTTTGAAACTATAAGTTAAACATTTACTCACATTTTTTAACTTCAAATTACTTACAAATGACTTTACATAATTTTAATATTACATCATAAAACAGAATCCCAAAAAAAATAATTTATATCAATTTATTTATAGTTCAAAATACTCAATTAACTATTAAACCACCATATTAAAAATTAATATTTAATTTAACTAAGTAATATGAATGATTAAATAATAAAAAAAACAAATTAAAACATTAATATCAATTCCTTCTTCCTTTTTTTCCCTGTATTTAGACCAAGCCAAAACCGAGGAACAATAACATTGAGGTTCATTAACATATATGTTTAAAAAAAAATTCATTCGATGACTTAAAATATAATATTTAATTTTAACTAAGTAATATGAATGATTAAATAATAAAAAAAACAAATTAAAACATTAATATCAATTCCTTCTTCCTTTTTTTCCCTGTATTTAGACCAAGCCAAAACCGAGGAACAATAACATTGAGGTTCATTAACATATATGTTTAAAAAAAAATTCATTCGATGACTTAAAATATAATATTTAATTTTAACTAAGTAATATGAATGATTAAATAATAAAAAAAACAAATTAAAACATTAATATCAATTCCTTCTTCCTTTTTTTTCCTGTATTTAGACCAAGCCAAAACCGAGGAACAATAACATTGAGGTTCATTAACATATATGTTTAAAAAACATTCATTCGATGACTGCGAGATTCTGGAATCGTAAACCACAGCAAGCGAAATTTGGATAGCTGTGAAGTCAACATCGTAAATAAAATTTTAAAAAATGTATGTGGGAAAAGGTGGGCATGGTTTCGAAACTGGCGCCCACATTTTACCAAAACTAAACCGTCTTTTCTACGGTACTCTTTCCATAAGCCAAACCAGGGTTTCAACCAAACCAGAAAGCGCCCACGCCCACCAAAACCGTCTTTTCAACTATACTCTTTCCATAAGTAAAACCACAGTTACAACCAAAACGCGCCCACAACCACCAAATGAAAAACCAGCGACGAATGGATTGGATTTCTGACAGCCGCTGCTAGAATTAATTATATGTTTTTATTCCATACCGGTGGTTTGGGTTTATACACTGTTGTCTTCCATGCCTCCTGCCTTTGTGGATAACCTACACACTTACATAAATATACAGCTAAATCTAGAGTGCAATACCAGTCTGCAACTTCGCAATCGTTATTGGTGTTTGTTTTGTTTTCTCTACAAGTCCAAAAAGAATTAAAGGAAGAAAGAAAGATGAGTTGTATTTCAAAGAGGGCTTCTTGTATGGCGGCAGTGGCAGCCATTGAGGGTTTCAGAATATTCAGAGATCAGCGGGCCTTCAATTTCAAGAATGTACTAATAACGCCCAAGTTATTCTCTATTTCTCCTCATACCTTTGGGATTGCTTCTGCCACTGCCGTTGGCGCTGCTGCCATTACCCAGAAATCTGCTACTGTTTCTTCTGCCTCTGAAACGGATCTGAATCCCCATCTTCAAGATGCAGCAGAAAAATCAAGGAAAGCAGAATTAAAAGATGATTCATTGAGATGCGTGATGTATCTGAGCTGTTGGGCCCCAAGCTGAAATTGAAATACGATTCAATTTGGTCGCAAGAGAGAGGAATCGTGAGGCATCGATCACCTGCTGGTGCTGCAGCAGCATGGCCGTCCAACCACCAGCATATAAATTGTAAATCATGGATGTATCTTGTAAATTAATGAATCGATTGCAATTATGGTGATAACGGTTCAATAGTGACAGAAATTTTGGTGATAAAGGTTATGGCCTCTTTTTGTTTCAATATCTCGTCTGCAAGTGTCATTTCGCGTTTTATTTCAGTGTTAAACTGCATTGGCAATTGACAGAGTTCTGTAACCATCACCGTATCCTGAAACCTCCTCCTCCTTCTCTTCCCCTGAACTTCCACAAATGTTGCAATCCCCGTGTCGGTAAGCCACTTGGATTGTTTGCAGGACTGTCTTTTGATCCTGCCATTAACATTGTTTTCTAAGTTTCGATTTCTACCCAAGTGAACCAGGCTGAAAGCAAATTGCAAGAAATAAACCGCATAAGGATAATTGCAACAACAGAAATTTGAGCCATATGCACTAAAGAAAATTCTAGAAATTAAACGCGCTGTATATCCGTATGGAGGTGCCAAAAGGCGAGGAATACCAATCTGAGAGGTCGATCAGTGCCTCCATAGCTACTTTGCTACTTTTGACATGCAAGGTGGATTTTGCGCAAATTGTACACTGAGGTGAAAAAATGGTGTGACATAATTGTGGAATTGTGAAATATTCGATAAATGTATGTAATTTTAATTATAATTGATAAATACAATTTAGATGGATACATTTAAAATAATAAAAATTATTTTTTATTTGGTGAAAAGTTTGACTTGATAAAGAGTAGTCTTATTAAGCTTATAAAAAAGATATTTACAATAATAATTCAGAATTTTAATAAATAAGTCAAATTTAATATTTACAGTATTAAAATTTAAATTGAAAAAATAAAAAGAAAATAATATAAATTTATTTTATTTATATATGAAATGATATTAAACAAAAAGAATTTGACTTCCCAAATACACAAATCCTAGGAGATGATGATAATGAAATTAAAGTATATCTTCATGCCTTATTAATTTTTTTAATTTATATAATGGTCTTATGATCCTTTGAATTTCCTTCCTTTTTCCGTCCTCATCCATATAATTAACGATCTTCGTTTTACAATTAGGAAGAGACCATACAATTAGGAAGAAACCAGTGTTTCTCCAACCAGTCCATACCAATGAGAACACCGTATGAACCTAAGGGCAACGAGTCCATACTGATGAGAACATCGTATGAACCTAAGGGCAACACATTTAATTCTGCCTTAACAGGTTGCTCGCCTATGTTTAGGAGACAATCGCTGGTCTTGGCCAGCACTCTCCTTTTGGCCCCAGTGGCCAACTATACCAACCAAGAATTCTTAAACGTAATAGTTTGAAGGTTGCATTGTTCTATTATTTTGTGGCTAACATAACTTAAGGTAGTCCCTAGGGTCAATTAAAATAGACACAAAATGGTTGGAGATTTAACCTTCAAACTCAATCATAGTTGGCTAGAAATCTGCCTGGTGGTCCTTGAGAGCAGCGTTGATTTTCAGCATGCTCCTTGCCACTTCACCTGATCAGTTCCCCTGCGATGTGGGCATTTTTTAACATAGTGAGGCCCTCCGCATCCCCAGCACTGTACTGGTGGTTTAGCTGCTATTTCCACTTCAGTGCTTACTGATTGCTCATTAGTCTTGCTTTCACTAGGGAGTTTGAATCTGGGTGGATTTCTATTCAGATTCCTATTCATATGTCCTCTAGGAGTCTTATTGACCATAAATTTATTTATTTTATGGCTAGAGGAAAATTTACTTTCTTTTTTGTCATTCCATTTTTTTCCTCCCTCATTTTTCTGCTTATTTCACTGATAGCATACCCGAGCCTTGCGTATGAACTCATCTATAGTCTTTGGATTGTCAAACTCAAAGCGTTCCTTCATAAATAGTTGCAGGCTGCTGACAAATCGTTGTACTTTAGCCTTTTCTTCCTGTATATAAGGGACGTATCGAGCAAGGAGGTGAACTTGGTTATGAACTCATTCATAGATAACTGTCCTAAATGAAGGCCGTGAAACTCCTTGGCCTTCTCGTCATAAAATCTCTCAGTCAGATATTTTTCTTTAAAATATTTTTGAAACTTATCCCAAGTTATGCTTTGTTCGTTTACACCACGAACTGTCTTTACCTCTTCCCACCATAAGGTGGCCTTTCCCTACAATTGGAAGATTGCTAATCTAGCTTTAAGATTATGATCGTATTCGTACAATTGGAAATACTTGTTCATGTTACTAAGCCAAGCTTCTGCTGCCTCCTCCTGTTCGCCATAAAAAAGTGGGGGTTTGACTTTCCGGAATTCCCCTTGAAGTTCTACTTTTTGTTTCTTATGCTTGTTGTGCCTTGATGCATTTCTGGATTCTTCTTCCTGGTTTTCTTTGCCACCCTCGATTTCTGCCCGTTTTGTATGGTATTCTTGTTCCCCAGTCATATTTCCCTGTTCGGGGCTAAGAATTGTGTTTCTCTGGTTTTGTCTATCTGACAGGATTTTCATGATATTTTCTTCTTCCAGCATAAGTCGTGCATTATCTTCTTAAAGTTGAGCCATCTCTGCCTTTAATTTTGTACAGTTTCTAAGATCGTGGGATTGGTATTTCGTTGTTCGTCTCCCAGTTGCACCCATACCTCAGGATTGGTCTCTTGAAATGTTGTTGTTCTTGCTCCTCCCACAGTCTGGTGAGGGAGGGTTCCCATTCTTCTCATTCTGGCTTTACTGTGCACATCACACAAATATTGTCAATCCTTGTCTTTCTAGAGGCCTCAGTTTTGGTAACCTAAGAGCTCTGATACCACATGTTACACACCCAAATATTAGCATATACCATGGTAATTTTTTTTTATTAACAATACAATAAACTATATTAACATTACTATGTTCGATCCATTTACTAGGAATTTTGATAATATAAACTAATACATATTACATGGTTGATGCAACATTAGTATATATATCCATCTCGTTGGTAATTAATTATGCAAATAATACAATACAATACAAATCTTGACTGAGGACCCTGAGAAGGTGGATATCTACGTGGTTATCTACTCTGGCGAGTACCTTTACATGGTTCACCGTATCCCACAATATCTCGGAAATCTGAGATGTATTGACTATATAACATTCGCATTTACTATTTCTTTAATGGTCTCGGGCTGTGAATGCCTTAGGGCTGCGGTCCACTCCTTTAATACTCGTCCGGGCACCTCCAGCTGTAGACCTTACATAGAGAGATAAGTCTGATCGATGGCATTTGGACCTCCACCCGACTGGATGGCCGGTGTTTGGGCTTACTGGACATAGTTTGAATGACATCGACAAATCTGTGATTTGTTGTTTTTGTAGAAATTTTGAATAATTTAACACATATTCAATGGAGATTATCCTGATCATGTACTATTGCGGAAAACATACACAATACATAAGCTCCTCTACGTTGATCATCAATATAGCAGCATCAATAACAATAAAACATCAAGAGCATTCACACATTAACACAGTATGTATCCCGGGGAAAGCATCTCGCTAAAAACCCCAACTATCTGTATATTAATGATTGAGTCATGTAACATTACACAGCATAATACTTCTCACAAGTATCTCCACCTCTGTTACACACAATACAGCTCAGATCTGATCTCCAAATCTCTTCCGCTGCTTGCCTGCCTCCACTGCTCAATACCTGCATGAGAATGAATGATGAATAATATGATCCAAATTTGTATTTCCCTTGGATATACCACGCAATCCTCATTGGCAACTCAATCCCACTGATTGTGCAAATCATCATGCACAGCTATAGTCACATCTGATAGCAATCTGATCCTTTAACACTTGTCCCTACTGAACTGAGCATGCACTGACATGCAACTGAGTTAACTGATGTATTCTATAGTTGCATTATGAGTTAATAACTTGTGAATTAATTAATAACTAATTCACCCAACTCATCTCTAGTCTATTTGCCAGTTAGACTAAATACAACCAGTTTAACAAAGCTAAACTGAACACAACTCCATCAACTGCACCTCCAGTCCACTAAACTCAACTCACTTGAGTTCTAACTGAAGTCCTGCATGCAAATATTAGTCATCCCATAGGTAACCACGTATTTCCTTCTGGGATCTGCATGTACCACATCCGTAGCTCATCCTGAAGTGCTCCAAGAGAATAAGACAAAGTTTATAGTCTAAATATTATTATGAGCTAATAATATTTGACTGTTCTATATTTAGACTGAGCAGTCACTCCCTGTGATCTAAAAATAGAAGTCCATCTATTTTTCCCAATTTGATCAATCATCCATAAACAACAACCTGCAATCCATAGACATGATCCATATGTCTAAA
>APFE031688573.1:11101-53691 GCA_000404065.3 Pinus taeda | reverse complement strand
GTAGCAGAGGAGGAATCAAAAGATGAAGAGCCAAAAACTCCGGCTATGAGAAGATCAGCTCGAGAAAGAAGGCAGCCAGAAAGGTATAGTCCATTTGCTTTCTGTTCAAACTTTGCTTTGTATGTTACTGATGATGATCCCAGAACTGTGAGGAAGCAGTGGATTCAGAGGATGGAAAACTCTGGAAAGAGGCCATGGTTGATGAAATGGCATCTTTGCACAAAAATGAGGCTTGGGATCTGGTGGAGTTGCCGGCTGGAAGGAAACCCATTGGCAGGCAAATGGGTGTATCAAGAAGAATACAAATGTAGAAGGGAAGGTGGAGAAATACAAAGCTCGGTTGGTAGCAAAAGGTTATTCCCAGGTGTCGGAATTGATTTTGGTGATATTTTTTCTCCTGTTGCCAAGGTAACTTCTATTAGATTACTTTTATCTGTTGCTGCTGCTTTTGATTTTGAGGTAGAACAGATGGATGTGAAGACAACATTTCTTCATGGGGATTTGAAAGAGGAAATCTACATGAAGCAACCTGAAGGATTTGCAGTGAAGGGTAAGAAAGAACTAGTACGCAAGTTAAAGAAGTCTCTGTATGGGTTAAAACAGTCACCAAGGATGTGGTATCAGAAATTTGATACATTTATACGGGGACTTGGCTTCACCAGAAGCAAAGCAGATCATTGTGTGTATTTTAAATTAATTGGTGACCGTGTTATTTATCTGGTCTTGTATGTTGATGATATGTTGTTGGTTGGAAATGACAAAGAAATTATCCAGGATTTGACGACCCAATTGTCCTCCAAATTTGACATGAAAGATCTCGGTGCTGCAAACTATATTTTGGGCATGGAAATTAAAAGAGATCAGGCAAAGAGTAAGCTCTGGTTAAACCAGAGGAAGTATGTCGAAGCAATATTGCAGAGGTTTAATATGCAGGATAGTAAACCGGTGAAGGTTCCTATTCCTGTAGGTGTGAGGTTATCTACTGAGCAGTGTCCCAAGACACAAGAAGAGGAAGAGGACATGTCCCGTGTTCCATATGCAAGTGCAGTCGGTAGCTTGATGTACGCCATGGTCTATACTAGACCAGACATTGCACATGCAGTGGGAGTATTGAGCAGGTTTATGTCAAACCAGGGAAGGAGCACTAGACAACAGTGAAGCGGGTTTTCAGGCATTTGCGTGGCACTAGTGATTATGGTTTGTGCTACCAAGGAAGACCAGGATTGGACAGAGTGTTGGATATCCATGGCTTTGTTGATGCAGACTGGCCTGGAGATCTGGATCAGAGAAGATC
Source organism: Pinus taeda (assembly GCA_000404065.3). Classification (NCBI taxonomy): domain Eukaryota; kingdom Viridiplantae; phylum Streptophyta; class Pinopsida; order Pinales; family Pinaceae; genus Pinus; species Pinus taeda. The sequence continues at coordinate 52,397 of APFE031688573.1, read as the reverse complement.
TACAAGTGGGTATGTGTTTAACCTATTTGGAGGTGCAGTCAGTTGGATGAGTAAGAAACAATCTGTAGTGGCACTATCAACTACAGAGGCAGAATACATGGCAGCCACTCATGCAAGCAAGGAAGCAGGTTGGTTGCAGAGAATTGTGTTCAAGTATGGGTTAGTACAGGGAGCTATAAGGATAGACTATGACAGCCAAAGTGCAATTTTCTTGGCAAAGAACCCTGCTTATCATTCAAAGACAAAGCACATTGATGTTCAGTATCACTTTGTGAGGGATATGATAGAAGACAAAAAGGTGTTGATGGTAAAGGTGGACACTTTGAATAATACTACAGATGCATTGACAAAATCTGTGAGCTCTGAGAAGTTCTCTTGGTGTAGAGAAAAAATGGGCATTTCAGGGTTGGAAAAATGACTAAGCTCTCCTGTGGCCCCCTATGGAAAGAAAGCAACAAGTGGGAGATTGTTGGGTTGTGTTATATTCTTTCCACATAGTTAACAAGGGGCTTGAGGGGTACCCGTAACCCCACTTTATGGGGTCCGGGGCAGTGCCCCGGAAAATTTTCGTTTTTGACCCTATGTTAGGTTGGGCATACCCACCTATGGTTTTGTGCATGATTTTCGCACATGTTTTTTGGACGCGATGGTTTTCGGTCCATGGTATTGGATCGATGGTTTTCCGGTCCATGGTATTGGATGCTTCGGCATGTATAAATATGTATTGTAACATTGAAAGGAACATAATGAAAAATCAAGCTGGTAGTCTCGGTTTTGAGATCCAGTGGAAATCTCTATGTATATGTGTTTTATGTGTTATGCTCTCGCATTTTTATTTTTCCTGTGATTTAGAATTCGTATGCAGGTAATTTCTGTATGGGGTTAAAACCTACAAGGTGTACAAGAGCATTATATTTTATGGACACTTAAATGACCACTTGGTAGATGGTTTAAGGGGAGGTTGTGAGCGTAGCTTAGTTGTTGAGTGTTTTCAATTGTTCTAAGGGAGGAGTTTGACTCATAGTTGGCTAGTTTACTGGGTAGCATGAGAGATTACAAAAGGAGCAATCTCGTGAACCAAAATTGGAGGCTTATTGAGGCGTGGTCGTGTTGTGACTTGTGCGATTTTCCAAAGGTGGTGTGTTATAGGGCTAAGGAACATGCAATTGGAGACACAAGTCTGGGATTTTGTGAGGTAGAATATGCACCGCCAACGTGGAAGGGTGAGAAGGTGTATCGACCCAAGGGGTCAACGTGAGGAACACATTTTGGGAGACTTGGGTGAAGCAATGGACCAAAACCTTGCCCATTCACCTGGGACAATAGAGTTTCCCCTCCTCCCCCTGCTTTAGACATTTCTATTCACCTGGGACCATAGAGTTACCTCCCTTCCTCTCACTTTCAACACTTTTTAAAACCAGTTTAGGCATGTATCACACATCCACATGTAAAACATTCTTATAATAAAAAAATACCAAATATTTTACCATATATTAAGTTGAGAATATATGCCATGGTGGAAACGATGGCTGTGATAGCAATACAACATTAGATAGTTGACATTCCTATATTGTTATTACAAAATTATTCCGTCAAAACATAATACGACATGAAATCTTGCATCTATTAAATTTTGGGTACTCTATTCTTGGATAACCTTGCTACACGAGCCAACAGGCCCACTTTACAATTCTCGAGATTCATATTGTGTTATGTATTAATTAGAACATGAAATTTCTGGACATACACGTTAATGCTGGTCTTTATTGAATCCAGACCACTAAACCTATATTGTTTCTTACCACTCGGCCCTCTGCATTAGAATTAATTGCTTCGGTTGTTTATTAGCGTAGGTGGCGGTCTAGAGGTTTCGTTGCTGTACAGGTCCATCGTTGTCCTCGGTATCGATTCCACATCGATGATCCACGGCTCTGGCTTGGATCAGACAGCGACGGTGAACCTTGGGGTTCTATGACTAGGGTGTACTGGCTTTTTCTCTCATATTGCTTCTTTGGGGAGAGAACATTGCCTGCTCTGCCAAAGGATCCTTGACCTACATAGGTTCTTATAGTGGTTTTGGTTATTGTTGAGGTTTGCTTGTTTTCCATATTCGTTCCCAGTCGACATGGCATGACTCCGGCTCGTTTGGTTTCATCAATCCATGGAGAGGGTTTCTACCAACGGCTACCATCGGGTAAGTTTTTATGGACATATCCCTTTTGTCACCTTTTAATTTATTTCAGATTATAATACAGGTTTTTAATTCAGCTACCCCTCCAGTTTGGATGGAGGTTTTCATAGGTATTGAAGACTTGGGCGATGGGCTGAGGAAAACCCTCATTTGGTCCTCTGCGGTGGTAATGGCGAAACCCTCCCACCACCGGGTTCTTAAATATTTTCACTGATCTTCTACTGAGAGCTTTTTCGGGTCTGAGAGCCCTAGAGGAGAACTTGTTTTTAGACTATTAATTTATCGGAGCTTTGTCTTTACTGTCTGGTATTTATGTTTGGCCCTAAGGGCAGTATATTTCTTATAGAGTTTAAAGAGTTATGAGGTCCAATGATTCGGCCCAACTTCATTATTTTCATGGGATTAAGGCGACCTCTCGCCACTGTGATGTTTTGCTCTTGTATGGCTGGATATGGATGTTGTAAAACCCTTATCCTGTAGTAGCTTCGACACTGAATTTCTCGTAGTTGTTAGTTATTTTTACTGGGAGGAATAGAACTCTATAACTCTGCGTTTCTAGATAAGACTGCATTTATCTCATGTATCTGTAGTTTATTAAATGAGTTTGGTATTTCATTGATTCTATCCCGTGAGAGTATAGTCTGGACTATGTAAAATTTCAAAGAAGTTGGTAGTTATTTTTATCTCAACCCTAAGTATTCTTAAATCTCTTTCAACTGTGAAATCCCTTCAGAAATCTTGATGATTTCAGGACTCTAAACTTATTTCTTATTCTGTATATATTACAATGTTAAATAGTTATAGTCTTCGATTGTCTGCTTACCCTGGTTCAGGGTTTTTGCTTCCTTACAGTTTTGATTGGCATACAGGTCTTGTATAATTAAACATATAAGAAATGGAACTTTTGAATATATTTCTGCTTCTGAGTATTTGGGCTTTTTGCTATGTTTATATATATATTTCTCGATACTGTCAGTATTTCCGGTTTTTTCCATAATATTGTTCACAGGGTATAAATGTTATGTATTTGTCAATTTTTCAGTTTTCCACTGCAGTTTTCACTATACTGGTTACATTGATAAGTACTGTCAGTTTTCAGTTCTCTTTCCATTGTAATTTTAACTATGTTATCTATTGAGTAGATACGATAAACACTGTTAGTTTTTCCAATTTTTCTTTCCATTGTATTCTTATGTTATTCGTTGAGTATAAACATCCAGTTTTCAGTTTTTCCTACTGTAATTTTAAATAGACTACTCACTGAGTATGAACAATCAGTTTTTTAGTTTTTCCTACTGTAATTTAATATGCTACTCACTGAGCACTAACGAAGTAATCTAATTCTGAATTAGTTATATATAAAATGATTTACTTACAAATTTTCCATAAATTAACTGGTTCATTGCTACTATCTACTAGCAAAATTCAAACATATACTTATATAGAGGTATATGTCCTATCCTTACTAATAGAAGAATTTGCACTTATTTGGGTCACGATGTTTCCCAGATTTGGTCTACCACTAGACCTGCTCACTATTTTGCCTCCCAACCTTGAGATTACTGTGTCAGTTAATCTCCCCCCAAGCTGTTCTTGATTACAAGAACCTTCTTCCTTTTAGTGTCGAAATCTCTGTTATCTGGTCCTAACCAGATGTAGTCATAGAAAGTTGTCTAGCATACCAACACAGATTTCCTTCCTTATCTTTCTTGCTCATCTCTTCCTGATCTCAAATACCCCTATCCTCTTTATCTTCTTGAATAAATCCTCAAGAAATCAGTTAGGGACAAGTAACTTTCTCTCTAACTACTTAGTAAGTAAAATAATATTTACAGATAACTGCTATTTCACTTTTCAGAAAAAGAATTAAATTCCAAAAATAGTCTTTATAACAAAGAAAATAAATAGTTTGTTTGGTCTGCAGTCATTTAAATATTTACATGGTCTCGGGATATCACATCTCCCCCCCCCCAAGATGTAACATCATCCTGATGTTTTCTTTCTGAAAATAAATCCGGAAAGGTCTCCTTCATAACCTGCTCATCTTCCCCGGTAGCCTCTTTTGGCCCATAGAGCTGCCATTGCACATTAACCTAAGTGATAACTCTTTTTTTTGCAGCATTACTTCTCTTTGATTGAGTATAATGATGGGTTCAACCAAGAACTAGCCTTCCAGTTCGACCTATACATAGCAACGAAACAATTTAAATTATCAACCAGCTTGTTTAATAAATTTGTATTAAAAGAAAACTTATTATATATATTTACCTGAATGTCTTGCCAATTGATTACATGGTTAGCGTCATATATGTATTTCTTAAGTATAGAAACATGAAAGACATTGTGCACACGAATGTGGCTGGGTAAGGTAAGCTGGTAAGCCATTGGTCTGATTCGATTTAAAATTTGGAAAGGCCCGCAGAAGCGAGATGCTAGTTTAACACATCTGGTCCATTGCAATGTGCTTTTCTTGGCTCACACTCGAATGTAAACATGATCCCCTACTTGAAATTACCATAAGCTTCTTTTCCGATCAACAAAGTTCTTTTGTCAGTCCCGAGCGCCTTTCAAATTGGCTCGTACCTTTTTCACCATCTCCTCCATTTGGTCTAACATATCTGGTCCTAAAATCAACTTGTCCTCTGGACCACTCCAACTCAAGGGTGTCTTGCGCTTACGTCTGTATAACACTTCAAAGGGACTCATCTGCAAAGATGTATGGTATCCATTGTTATAGGCAAATTCTACCAAGTGCAGGTAGTCTTCCCATTTAGATGGTTTTTGCATTACATAAAGTTTGCAACATGTCTTCTACTATTTGATTTACTCTCTTTGTCTCTACATCCGTTTGAGGATGATGTGCAATGCTAAAGTGTAATTGTGTTCCCAATCCTTCAAATAGGGCTTTCCAGAAGGCTAACGTAAATTTCACGTCACGATCGAAAATGATCATTTTGGGTATTCCATGTAATTTAAAAATGTTTTGCATATAGATGTTATCAATTTGTACCGCTTTATAAGTTAACTGTACTGGTATGAAATGAGAAGATTTACTTAATTTGTCCACTACTACCATGATTGAGTCATTTTTCCTTTTAGACTTAGGCAGTTCGGTAATGAAGTCAATGGATATGATTTCCTATTTCCATTTAGGAATGGGTAGAAGGTGGAGTGATCCCGCTGGGTGTTCGTGCTAAGCTTTTATCTACTGGCATTCCAGACATCGGGCTAAATATTCTACTAGCTCCTTCTTCATACCAGGCTAGAAAAATTCCTTCCTAAGGGCAGAAATCATTTTCTGATATCTGGGGTGGCCTGCATAAGGAATCTTATGATACTCATCTAAAATTAAATTTTTAAGATGTTTTTGGTTAGGCACATATAACATTTTCCTATAAATCAACAATTCTTCCAAGTTTACCTTATATCCCAATTGTTGTTCATGGCCGTTCAAAATTTTTTCTTGCCACCATAAATGTTTATATACTAAATATTGCATGGTTGTTTCCCAAATCTACTCATAAAAAGCAGTTTGTGATTCACTGAAAGAAATTTCAAATAAACAATTTACCTTTCGATTTAATGCATCCACAACCCGGTTTTCTTTTCCCTTCAAATGTTTGATTTCAAAATCGAATTCACTTAGGAAGTCTGCCCAATGAGCTTGCCTAACATTCAAAGTGGGTTGTCTGAAGTATTTTGTTAGACTATGATGATCATTCATTAACAAAAATTTCTTACCCATCAAGTAATGTCACCACATTTTTAAGGCATGGATGACTGCAGTCAGTTCTAAGTCATAGGTCGAATACTTTTTTTCATATTCTTTAAGCTTTCTTGATTCATAGGCAAAAACCTTGCCTTATCGCATTAATATGCCACCTACATCCTCCTTGCTAGCATCCGTACACACCACATATTCTTTATTGGGATCAACAATTCTCAAAATGGGCGCGATGGTAAGTAGATGTTTGGCTAATCAAAGCTCCTTTGACAGTTAATGGTCCACTTAAAGGTTTCACCTTTCTTTTGCAGAGAGGTAATAGGGTAGGCCACCCTAGAAAAACCTTCCACAAATCGTCTATAGTATCCAACTAGACCCATGAATGAACTTATGTCAGCTACATCCTTTGGTACCAGCCATTCCATGATAGTCCTTATTTTCTCTGGGTCCACTGCGATTCCATTCTTGGTGATGACATGTTCCAAGTACTGGATTTTTTCCTTAAAGAAGTCACATTTGTTGTATTTGGCGTACAACTAGTGCTCTCTTAGGACTTGTAGAATAATATGGAGATTCTCCTTATGTTCTTGCATGCTTTGAGAGTAGATCAGTATGTCATCAATAAAGATTAACACAAACTTGTCTAAGTATTGATGAAATATATTGTTCATGAGACACATGAAGGTTGTTGGGCATTGGTTAGTCCAAAAGGCAGCACTACGAACTCATAATTTCCATAACAAGTTCTAATGCAGTTTTTGCTATATTTTTCTCCTTTATCATGATACGATAATAACCTGAGTGGAGATCGATCTTTGAGAATATGGTTGCACCCTTTACCGGATCAAATAACTCATCTATACGGGGAAGGGGGTATTTATTTTTAATGGCCAGCTTGTTTAACTGACGGTAATCCATGCACATTCGCAATGTTCCATCCTTTTTCTTAACAAAAAGCACTGGAGCTCCCCAAGGGGAAACACTGGGAAGGATATACATTTTATCAAGTAGCTCTTATAGCTACATTTTTAATTCTGTTAGCTCTGTATGCTCATACAGTAAGGGGCTCGAGAGACTGGGGCAGCTCGCGGAATTAGCTTAATGGTGAAATCTATATCCCTTTTCGGGGGAATGCCCAGGATTTCCTTAGGGAATACATCTGGAAAATTTTGTACCACTAGTATGTTTTCTAATGAAACAATCTTATCTTTAGAGTCAGCATACCCTATTTGTATTTCGTAAACTTGGCAGCCTTTTTTGATGCATTTTTCTAATTGGGAGGCTATTGTAGGCCTTATTTGCAGAGGTTTTTGAATACCTTGAATTTCTTGCCTTTCTCCTTTCTCATCCCGATAATTAATGGTTTTGGTCTTACAGTTAATAAGGGACCAATGTTTTTCCAAGCAGTCCATACCTATAAGGATGTCGTATGACCCTAGGGGTAACACATTATGATCTTCCATGATAGACTGATTAGCCAATATTAGAGGGCAATTACTGACTTTGGCCAAAACTCTTCTTTTTTCTCATGTGGCTAGTCGTAGTAACCAAGGATTTTTAAACTTAACAACTTGATATTTACATTGTTCCACTATCTTGGGGCTAATATAACTCAAGGTAGCCTCAGGATCAATTAAAATAGATATGATTCAGTGAAAAACTTTACCTTCAAATTCAACCATGGTTGGTTGAAATTATGCCTGATGTTCTTCAAGGGTGGCATTAATTTTAGGGATGCTTCTTGCCACTTCTCCCACAGTAGATGCTTCTTATATCTGTGAAATATGATCAGCTCCCTTGCAATGTTGGCAATTTTTGACATAATGCAGGCCTCCACATCCCCAGCACTGTACAGGCGATTTGTTAGTTAATTCTGCTTTAGTTCTGCTAGATTGCTCATTCATCCTAGTTTCGCCTGGTATTTTAAATATGGGCTGATTTTTATTCATATTCCGATTAGTTGGACCTCTATACACCCTTTTGTCGCCTGTGCCCTTATTCCCCTTGTGGTTGGAAACAAATTTACTTCCCTTTTTGTAGGTCCATCACTTTTCCATATCTCCCTTTGGTTTGTTTTGATGGTAGCATATTTGTGCCTTATGTATAACTTCGTCCATGGTTTTTGGGTTATCAAACTCCTCTCGTTCTTTCATGAACAGTGGGACATACCGAAGTAATGATGTAACCTTTGTTATGAACTCATCCATAGACAGTTGGCCCAGTCGAAGATCATGAAACTCTTTTGCTTTTTCATCATAAAATTTTTCCCAGGTTATTCTTTGTTCATTTACTCCGGGAACTGATTTTACTTCCTCCCACCACAAGGTGGCTTTCCCTTGTAGCTGGAAAATGACCAAGCGAGCATTTAAGTTATGGTCATACTCATACATCTGGAAATATTTGTTCATATTGATAAGCTAGGCTTCAGCTGCCTCTTCATGTTCACCATCAAAGAGGGGAGGCTTTATTTTTCTAAATCCACCTTGAAGTTCCATTTTCTATCTTTTATGTGTTTTGTGTCCTAACACATTATCTGATTCTTCTTCATGATTTTTTTCGCCACCTTTTGTTTCTACATTCTTAGTTCGAAACCTTGTTCCCCCTTCATATTTCCGTGTTCAGTACTAGGGACTAGTGGCTGGCGATTCTGTTTATCGGATAGACTCTTCATAATATTTAGCAAAAGAGATCATGAAACTCTTTTGCTTTTTCATCACAAAATTTTTCCCAGGTTATTCTTTGTTCATTTACTCCGGGAACTGATTTTACTTCCTCCCACGACAAGGTGGCTTTCCCTTGTAGCTAGAAAATGACCAAGCGAGCATTTAACTTATGGTCATACTCATACAGCTGGAAATATTTGTTCATATTGATAAGCTAGGCTTCAGCTGCCTCTTCATGTTCACCATCAAAGAGGGGAGGCTTTATTTTTCTAAATCCACCTTGAAGTTCCATTTTCTATCTTTTATGTGTTTTGTGTCCTAACACATTATCTGATTCTTCTTCATGATTTTTTTCGCCACCTTCTGTTTCTACATTCTTAGTTCGAAACCTTGTTCCCCTTCATATTTCCGTGTTCAGTGCTAGGGACTAGTGGCCGACGATTCCGTTTATCGGATAGACTCTTCATAATCTTTTCTGGCTCCTGCATCAGTCTTTTGTTATCTTCCCATAGTCGGGCCATCTCATCCTTCAATTCTTGTACAATTTCGAGGATAGTTGTGTTGGTGTCTTGCAGCTCATCACCCAACTACACCCATACCTCAGGATTGTCTTCTTGAAATGATGTCAGTCTTGCTCCCATTACTGACCTATGTGGCGAATTCCCATTTCTCCTCATGTTGACTGCTCCCCGCTTCCTACATGCACATCACCAAGGTTGTTATTTTCTTTATTCTAGAGGTCTCAGTTTGGCAACCTGGGCACTTTGATATCATATGTCACACATCCACATGTAAAACAATCTTATAATATAAAAAAAGACAAAATATTTTACCATATATTAAGCTGAGTATATATACCATGGTAGAAACTATGGTTGTGACAACTATACAACATTAGACAGTTGCCATTCCTATATTATTATTACAAAATTATTACATCAAAACATAATACGGCATGAAACCTTGCATCTATTAAATTTTGGGTACTCTATCCTTGGATAACCTTGGTACACAAGCCAACAGGCCCACTTTACAATTCTCGAGATTCATATTGTGTTATGTATTAATTAAAACATGACATTTTTTTGGACTTACATGTTAATGTTGGTCTTTATTGAATCTCGACCACTGAACCTATATTGTTGCTTATCACTCAGCCCTCTGCATGCGAATTAATTGCTCTGGCTATTTATCGGCCTAGGTGGTAGTCTGGAGGTTTTGTTGTTATATAGCTCCATCGTTGTCCTCGGGATCGATTCCACATCTACGGTCCATGACTGTGGCTTGGATCGGGCAGCGATGGTGAACCTTGGGGTTCTATGCCTGGGATGTATTGGCTTTGTTTACTCATTGTGCTCCTCCAGGGAGAGAACACCACTTGCTCTGCCAAAGGATCCTTGCCCTACACAAGTTCTTCTAGAGGTTTTGTTTATTGTTGGGGTTGGTTTGTTTTCCATATTCATTCCCCGTTGACATGGCATGACTATGAATCATTTGGTTTCATCAATCTGTGGAGAGGGTTTCTACCAACAGCTGCCATTAGGTAAGTTTTGATGGACATATCCCTTTTGTCGCATTTTAATTTATTGCAGTTTATAATACAGGTTTTTAATTCGGTTACCCCTCCAGTTTGGATGGAGGTTTTCGTAGGTATTGAAGACATGGGCGATGGACTGAGGAAAACCCTCATTTGGTCCTCTACGTGTGGTAATGGTGGAACCCTCCCACCACCGGGTAATTAAATCTTTCAACTGATCTTCTACTGAGAGCTTTTTCGGGTCTCAGAGCCCCAAAGGAGAACTTGTTTTCAAACTATTAATTTATCAGAGCTTTTTCTTTACTGTCTGGTATTTATGTTTGGCCCTAAGGGTGGTATATGTTTTGTAGAGTTTAAAGAGTTATGAGGTTTGATGATTCAGTCCAACTTCATTATTTTCATGGGATTAAGGTGGCCTTGCGCCACGGTGATGTTTACTCTTGTATGGCCGGCTATGGATGTTGTAAAGCCCTTATCTTGTAGTAGCTTCGGTACTATGAATTTCTCGTAGTTGTTAGTTATTTTTACTGGGAGGAATAGCACTCTGTAACTCCATGTTTCTAGATAAGACTGCATTTATCTCATGTATTTGTAGTTTATTAAATGAGTTTAGTATTTCACTAATTCTGTTTGCAAGGGTACAGTCTGGACTATGTAAAATTTCAAAGAAGTTGGTAGTTATTTTTATCTCAGCCCTAAGTATTCTTAAATCTCTTTTGACTGTGTAATCCCTTAAGAAATCTTGATGATTTCGAGAGTCTAAACTCATTTCTTATTCTATATATATTATAATGTTAAATAGTTATAGTCTTAGTTTGTTTGCTTACGCTGGTTCAGGGTTTTTGCTTCCTTACAATTTTGATTGGCATACAGGTCTTGTGTAATTAAACATATACGAAGTGGAACTTCTGAATATATTTATGCTTCTTAGTATTGGAATTTTTGCTATGATTATATAATATATATATATATATATATATATATATATATATATATATATATATATATTATATTATATATATATAATTATATATATATATATATATAATATATTAATATATATATATATTTCTCGATTCTGTGAGTCTTTCCAGTTTTTTCCATAATACTGTTCACAGGGTATAAATGTTATGTATTTGTCAATTTTTCAGTTTTCCAATGCAATTTTCACTATACTAATTACATTGATAAGTACTGTCAGTTTTCAGTTCTCTTTCCATTGTAATTTTAACTATGCTATCTATTGAGTATATATGATAAGCACTGTTAGTTTTTCCAATTTTTCTTTCCATTGTGATCTTATGTTATTTGTTAGAGCCTAGACTTACCTCAGGCTAAAAAGGTAAGCTTCTGGGTCCACATCAAACCACGCTCAGCCTCGTAGATAGCCCTACAAGGACAGGAGAGGGCTCTCTCCGAGTCAATCTCGACAAAAGATAATCAGATGGGGCTTGAGATGACCAATTCAACAACTAATCTTAGGCTAGGTATGAAGTGCAAGGGTTGATTTGAGTTTTTTGGGGGATTTTTGTTGGAAAAAGGGAAAGGCAAATTTGGGTCTAGGGATGAGGAGCAATTTTTGCAGAGGTCTGATTGGGGCAAGGAAGGCAATCATTTTGATGCTTTAAATTGAATGAATGGATGGATCAGACTGGTGAGGAGCCAAGGAGGGCAAGAGAGTCTCAAGAATCCTCCTCAAACAAATGAAACCATTGAAAATTAAACAAAATTTCAAGGCAGAGCACATCAGTCCAGTGAATTCTACCTTAATCACTCATTTGTTTAATTTCAGAATAAAAAAGAAGGGAAAATGATACACATAACCATCAATGAACTTAAAAGTACATAGAGAAAAACACCATCAAAACACAAAGCCACATGGATCCCAACAAGTGCTGCAAAACCCTGGTCTTTCCTTTGCAAAAAATGCAGAGATAGAATGTACAATGGAGTGCCAAGCAATCCCAAGTGTCCAAACCTGACAATGACTCAGAAAATACATGATATAGACTAGCCCAACCCATTCACTTGCCTCTAGGGGTCGAGCTCATCATTTTATGAGATGTTTCAACCAATTCTAAACAAAGCACTAAATCTAGGCAATCAAACAACTTGCCTCTATATGATAGGAAACTGATTCATTCATTAAATTTTCACTTTTTAGTGAATGAATCCTCTAGAACAAGTAAATATGTGCCAAAATTACATCATAGTCATCAAGTTACATTAAGATAGATCAATAATTACATCAAAAAGCAAAACTAGTCAAAACTGGGCGAATTTTTGCGCTGTACAGTGAAAAATAGGCAAAAATCCTCTATGCACCGTGACGAGAATCTCTATGCGTAGCACAAATTTGGGGCTGATTTTGAGGCACTTTCCGAAGTCCAAATTGATCCCAAGATAGCTTTTTGGAAATCCCTTCCTGTCTATTTTCCAACCCAAGTGAAATTTCTGGATTTGGATGTTATTTGCCCCTCCAAAACTTCATTCTCCCAAGACTACTTCCTGTGGGTGCAAAAGGTGGCAGAAAGGTCATTTTTAGGGTGTTTTTGACCCTTTAGGCAACCCAAAACTTGATGAAATCCTTAGGTAATCCATGAGCATGCACAAATTTTCATAAAAAATCTAGAAATGCAAATTTTTCCTCCAGAAGATCTCCCAATTATAAGCGCGCGCCAAGTGGCGCTACGCGTTGGGCGGAAAAACCTGTTTTAGACCAAAATTTTCAAAATTGGCAAAATTTTCTCCAAATTTCTTGAAATTTGGGCTGGACCTTCTCTATCAAGTGTCATGCTGGGCTGAAGAGGCTCCGACCAATATCTAAAGACGGTCATGCTCCTTTTGCCTCTTTTGTCTCTTTGTTGCCTTTTTCAGTTTTGCCTTTAGATTTCTTATTCATGCCTTGGAACTCATATTTCGGGCCCTGTAATGGAAAACCATGTGTCTCAACAATGCTTTATCCCTATCGGCCTTGTCCAGCAGTCTCTCCAAGTGGATGTTGATTCTCTCGAGCTAAGACTCCCGATCCTCATTAATATCTTGCTCCAATGAAGTGAACTCAATCCTCCTCCTTTGGGCAGCTTGACGATTCTCCTGGATGTTTTGCAACTCCATGATTGCTTGCTGATCTTCAAGCTATTTGTTCCTCTGCTCCAAGTATTTCATAGTCCACTTAACCCTCTCCAAGTCGAGGGACAAGGCTTTGATCTTTATCTGCTGCTCCTAGATGATCTCTCTAAGATGTGCACTTTGCGGGCCCATGTCTGTATCATCATCTTGAACAAGAATAAAGTCTCGCTCACCTAAAGGCCCCTCATCCTGCATTGGCCTCTTGCCTCTGTCCTGTACCTGTGCTGCTGATGACGGCAAGGAGACCCCTTCCACCCCAGGTGGAGATAGTACTCATTGGGCTGCTCTAAACAATCCCCTCGTGCCTCTCTGATAGGTGACATATGTCAGCACACCAGTAGTCTCTGCCTCCCGTCCTCCATGTTGATGTGAAGGTTTATCCGCATCATGGACAACCTCCTGATGAGCTGCTGAAGCTATGAAGAACTCACGGGAAATGAAGTCTTCCCATGTGATACCTTGCAGGCCAAGCCGATGTACAACAATGATCTTGATGAACGCATAGCGATAAATGCTATTGTACTGTTGTTCAGGAGTCTTCTTCTGCGAAAAAAAAAGGGGATGGCGTGCACGCGTAAGGGACTCAGTTAAGGACTCCGCAGGACGACTGCAGGATCGACGCGGCTAGGGTTTAGACTGCTGTTTTGCGCACTATTTTTCACCGTTACGGTTTCGGTACTGGAGCTATACTGCTACAGCTCCTCCATAGGAATCTACACCCGTCACTTTCGGTCGCCGCTCAGGAGACAGTTATGGCTGACTATATGGAGCAGGAGGCAGTGGACTAGTCAGAAGATCCATCGCCGGAAAAAACTATTTTCGGAAACCCTAGGTTTACATCCCTCTCACTGTTTACTCATCCGGATCTGCAGCAACACCCTCCATGTGACTCGCTAGCCGTTCACGGCACATCCCTGCCGATTGATGCCTCTATCCCCATCAAGTCTCCACAGTTTGACGTCCCCCCACTCTCGCCGGGCTCTCTGCATTTTCTGGCCACTCATACGCTGCCTTCGTCTTCTTTTTATCCACTCGCACACCCTCTCCTTTCGGTTCCATCTCCCCCCCCCCGTTGGCTCCCCCTGCATCTCAGCCCTCATCTTCGGGCATTCGGCCCTTAGGCTGTTTTGAAACCCCGGCTGTCAAATTCAAGCCCGCGAAACCTCCTTCCTCGGAAGGTATTACCAACCCCCTGGTCGACCATCCGTCTGCTCCGCGTACCTGCAAAAAGAAGATCAAGTGCGTGAAGGCAACGACGAAGGACATTACCATCAAGTTCGACGAATCGAAACCTCTCGGTGAGCTTATGGACATTGCAAATACTGTTCTGGTAGGGCATGTCAGGGGAAGGACATACTCTGTAAAGCGACTCAATCAATGGGTAAAGGAGATCTGGGGTGGGGTTTTATTCGACTTGCCTGCGGTCCATGTCCTCCCCAGAGGATGGTTCTCCCTTCATTTCTCCAAGGAAAGTCACACAAATCTGGTTTTGGGTAGATACTGGCATATTGAAATGGCCCCGATCCTCCTCAGGAGATGGAGTCCCCTATTTGACCCAGAACGTGAACAGATTGGAGCTGGACTGATTTGGGTGCGTTTACCAGGTCTCCCCCTGCCATTTTGGGCTGAAGAAGTTTTCATTAGGATTGGAAATACTTTGGGGACCTACCTGGATTATGATCGCACGTACATTGAATCTGGGAACCAAACCCTAGCATGGATATTGGTCCATCTAGACACTCAAGACAGACTCGAGGAACAGATCACTCTACAGTGGGGTAGATGTATCAGAGTTCAGATCCTTGACTATGAAGGAGTCCCCTTCCGCTGCAGACGATGTCACAAAGTAGGACACCTCGCGAAGGAATGTACACTCAACAAGAAAGTGGAAGAATCTTCGAGGGTCACTCCGGTCTCCACCAGAACGGCATCTCCTATCACCTCTCGACCTACCTCTTCGGGACTGCCCACAGCGACCACCTCTCCTGCAAACGATCCAGGACTTCGGCAGCCCTCACCGCCAAGGACCAAGGCTCGTTCGGCAGCAGAAGCTGGTATGGTCTCGGATGCCTCTTCCCCCCCTTTGCACTCTTCTTTTGTTGATATTAATGTTTGTGGATCCACCTCACAGACCTCAATGGCTCACTGTGCATTATCATCCTCCCCCCTGATTAGCACCACTGACCCCATCATCTCCACCTCCTCCCTCTCGACTGGTCTCTCCCTGCCCCCTCGGGATCGCTCCCCTCCACATCCTTATTTCCTTCGATCCAGATCACTAGTCAATGAGCCACCCATTTGTCATTCGGGCCTGGGCATTGCTGCCCCAGAAGGTGGAACCATCATTACCAGAGGCAGAAAATCCCATCTCTCAAAGGCTATCAAACAAGCCGGGGCAGAGGTTGTATCCGGCAGACAATCTACCATCGACGGGGTCCTTAGAGCAGGCCACACCCCGAGAGGTGTTCCCCCATGAAGTGTCTTTCATTCAATTGCAGAGGATTGGCTAGTTCCTCCAAGAAACTAGCCATGAAGTGGCTCATCGAATCAGAGCCTATCGATATTATCATGCTCCAAGAGACCCTCTATTCTGCTGATCAGATTACTCGAGCCATGCAAGCCATTACCCTTGGCTGGACCTACTCTGCCATTGATGTCGTGGGCCGATCTGGAGGACTAGCCATTGGTATTAACCCTCGCTCTATCAAGGTGGACTCGACTTGGGGGGGGATCGGGCTTTCTAGGGCATGACATATACTCTACGAATCTTGGTATGAACCTTCGCATTGTCAATGTTTATGCTCCCTACTCCCAGAGGGAATCGTTCTGGCAGCATCTACTCAATCTTATCATAATGAATGAAGATCGGGTGGTCATCGGGGGAGACCTAAATTTCTCTTTGGGTTTTAGGGAATCTTGGGGTTTTGCAGCTCAAATTGATCCCATTATAGAATACATGACCAACCTGCTAGCCCAATCAAATTTCGTGGATATTCCCATGCAGAAAGCTCTTCTCACTTGGAGGAATAGGAGGGTAGGGGATGCAGCTCTTGCTCGTAGACTTGACAGATTCCTTATGAAGGAAACACTCCTTCAGCAACTGCATCACTACAAACAATGGGTTGGCACGGGGGGTTGGTCAGATCATACTCCAATATACCTGGAGATTCAGGGTCCTTTCAAGAAGCCCAAGGCACCCTTCAAATTTAATCACACCTGGCTGAAGGATCCATCATATGTCAAGATGATTACCGACTACTGGACTACTCATCCTATCGATAATTCAGAATCTCTGGCTAAAGGGTTCTGCAGGAATCTCTAAGAAATTAAACACATATCTATTGTTTGGGCAAAGGAGAAACAGGCCCGTGACATTGCCCAACTTTCCCATATTGAAGAGGAGATATGCTCTCTTACTAATGAAAGGGGGTTGGGGTTCATAACAGCAGCAGATAAATGCAGGCTTATCGATTTGGAGAATCAAAAAACAAAGATACTCAAAGAAAGAGAGGAGTCCACAAGACTAAGGAGTAGGGCACTATGGATACAAGTCGGGGATGCAAACATGAAATTCTTCCACAATTTTGCCAAGAGCAGAAAAATATCAAACACCATCTGGAAGCTCCCTACTCTTGACAGTCAAATCGCAGATACCTTTAACAAGCTTGCTCATCTGGGAACCTCCCATTTCAGGGAGCTATACAAGTGCCCTCGGGAGGTCAATCTGCCTGATATCATTAATGTGGCAAACCACTTTCCGAGATTCGTGGAGGAAGATGATGTGGGGGAACTAAATAGTCCGGTGTTGGCAGAGGAGGTGGAAGGTGTACTGAAGTAGTTCAAAAAGGATAAGAGCCCTGGCCCGGATGGTTGGTCTATCGAATTCTATTTAGCCTTCTTCGATGTTCTGGGACAGGATCTTCTGGGCGTGATCGAGGAGAGCAGGACTACAGGATCCATCTACCATGCTATCAACTCTACCTTCATTGCTCTTATCCCTAAATCTGACACTCCTGATTCTTTCGATGATTACAGGCCTATATCCCTGTGCAACTGCCTCTACAAAATCATCTCCAAAACTATTGCTAATCGTCTTAGACCTATCCTCTCCAGATCCATAGCCCCCCAACAATTTGCTTTCCTTGAATCTAGGTAGATCCATGAAGCTATTGGTCTGGCCCAAGAAGCAATACACTCCATTTGGTCCAAGCACCTAAAAGCCATCCTTCTCAAGATTGACCTCTCTAAGGCATTTGACCGGGTCAGCTGGCTCTATATCAAGATGATCCTAATACACCTGGGTTTCCCACATGCCTACATCTCTTGGATCACGGCCTGCATAACCTCTCCTACATACAGCATTCTGATTAATGACTCAGCCTCCCCCTTTTTCCATTCTGAAAGGGGACTGAGACAGGGTTGTCTCCTATCCCCCCTACTCTTCCTTTTGGTCATGGAAGGGCTTAGTCGACTCATGGAATCTGCTAAGAGATCTGGAGATATCTGGGGCCTTCGCATATCCGAGCTATGCTCTCTCACTCACCTGCTCTTCGTAGACGATGTTCTCATCCTCCTTGATGGCAGTGTACGAGACTCGAGGAATTTCTCAAAGATCCTGAAACTATTCTCTGCAGCTACTGGTATGCTTCCTAACCAGATGAAATCAACCATCACCTGCACTCGCACTTCGGTACAGGAATCCCAACTTGCTCTACAGGCATTCCCCTACAATTTCCTCCCTCTGGATAAAGGACTCAAATATCTGGGATTCAGACTAAAGCCTACTAGTCAAAGAATAGCCGACTGGGTCTGGTTGGTTACCAAACTGGAGAAAAGACTCTCAGGTTGGAGCTACAGATACCTCTCTCGGGCTGGCAGATTGGTGCTCATTAAATCCGTCTTAGAGGCTACCCTGGTTTTCTGGATGGCACTTGCGTGGATACCGAGGAATATTCTAGGGCGAATCCAACATATGTGCAACAGATACCTCTGGAATGGGAACCAGGATAAAAGAATATTTGCTTGGATCAGCTGGAAGAAGATCACCTTACCCAAAATAATGGGGAGGTTGGGGGCTTAAGGAACTTCTTGACTTCGCAATGGCACTGATAGCCAAGATGGGATGGACCCTATTAACCAGTCAAAACCTCTGGGCTCAAGTCTCCTATCACAAATACATCTGGCCACTGAACATTATGGACTAGGCTAGACTACCATCATGGACATCGAAGGGTTGCTCATCAATCTGGAAGGCCCTGATACACTCCCTTCCCCTCATCCGTGATCATCTAGTATGGAGAATAAATGATGGTTTGCAAGGCAGGATTGGTCTTGATCCGTGGATCAACAGCGGGGGCAGACACATTCTCAACCGTGATCTCATTGCACACCTATATAATAGAGACATCCGGCATTTTGCCCATATTGCTGATCATCCGTGTTCGGACCTATTCTCCGAAGCTTGGAAATCGGCTCAGCAACTAGATCTCCCCCCGCAGTGGCATCAGGAATGGAGCGAATATATCCTTGCATTATCTGAATCCCATATCCGCATCAAGCAGGGACCTGACGAACTTATCTGGTGCAAGGCGGACAATGGTATATACACACCAAAGTTTGGGTACCAAGCACTCATCTCACACAGAATACCTGATCCTTTGCCTACGTGGTGGAATATCATCTGGAAGCTCAATGCTCCTCCTCGTGCCAGATTATTCTTCTGGTGCGCTCTCAAAGGTATCGTCCCCACGGGTGAACATCTTACGCGTAGAGCCATTTATGGCCCC
Source organism: Pinus taeda (assembly GCA_000404065.3). Lineage (NCBI taxonomy): Eukaryota > Viridiplantae > Streptophyta > Pinopsida > Pinales > Pinaceae > Pinus > Pinus taeda. The sequence continues at coordinate 33,364 of APFE031688573.1, read as the reverse complement.
TCCTGGTGCACATTCTGCAAGGCGGCATCAGAAACCTCGGATCATATATTCCTCTACTGCCCAGCTATTCACTCACTTTGGAACAACATTCGCACTCATCTGGGAAGTGTGGGGAATTGGATTGGGGTGGATCTCACGGGTGCATGGACAGCCTGGACCCATAGTCACCCGGACTCAAAACTCCTAAACCTTCCCATCGTGGCAACCTAGTACATTTGGCTAACCACGAATCGAATAATTTTTGAGGATCAGGCTGTAAATTGGACTCGGATCGAAGCCTCCATCATCGTCGTGTACCAAGATATACCTGAACCCCCCCTTCACGAGCCAGGACGATATAGGCACCGCCCACTATTGATAAATCGACCCCGTGGGCCTTCTTCGATGGGGCAGCAAATCATACAAGCTATGGAGGTGGATTTATATTACATTTAAATGAGCAACACAGATTCCTTGTAAAAATGGGACTCGCAGAGGATCAAATAACTTTGCTGAACTCTCTGCCATTCGAAATCTACTACATTTTTCATTAACTCATCAGCATACAAATCTTAATATTTTTGGGGATTCAATGATAGTTGTTAATTGGATCAATAATGCCTCTATATGTCATACACACATGCTCAGCAATTTATTACATGATGCTCTCACACTCAAAGCAGCATTTAATCAATTCTCTTGTTTACATATCTACAGAGAGCATAACAGCGAGGCTGACAAACTATCCAAAGAGGCATCGTTACTTCCCAGAGGCGAATGGCTAATTGTGGAGCAGCAAGGGAATGAAGAACACAGGTTTTACCACAGACCATATATGGATCAGCAAGAACAACGGGACAACAGTCCCGACACACATCTTTAAATGAACTTTTTGCCCAATGGGATACTGTACATAATTAGGAATATTAGATTTTGTGAATGGATCCTGCGCGGTCTCGAACAGGCTAAAACAGCCAGACACATATATGTGTATTTTGCTCTCTTTTTGAAAATGCTCTGATAATGCACCCTGCGAGGTGGTTTTTGTATGCACATACAGCAATGCCAATGGCATCTACTATATGTAATTTTCTAAACTTAATGAAAATTATTGATTTTTCCAGTGGAGAAAAAGGAGTCTTCTTCTGCACAAGAGTGGTCATCCTCTCGATGTTTCGACACATGAAATATGGAATTTTCATAAACCTCACTCTCGTGAAATGCATCAATAACCTGATATGGTATGGATAGAGGCGTGAGAAGTGGCCTTCACAACTAAAGTATCTGATAATGAGTCTCATCAATGGCGCATAAGATTCCTTCAGAAACCGAAATGGGAATACCCTGTTGAGCTGCCTCAAATAGCTAGGCCTGATGTAAGGTTCATAATATGCTCTATCCAGTTGCTGCCTCTTGTTCCACTCTTCGCCTATATTTGGTATCCCAGTGGCTAGAGAGATGGTTTCTAGTGTCAAGGTGAAGTTTACTCCAGCAAGAGTGACATGACCATCATGCAGATGCAAAACAAACAACCGAACTAACTCTGGATGATGCTGGATCTGAGGAATCATCTCACAATACTGAAAGCATGACTGTTGGTGAAAGCATGTCATTGCAAGCCGGTAGGCCTGCAATTGAGTCAAGGAAGTGGGCTCTTCTCTGACATGTTTGCCACCTTTTCGAGGCCTTCTCAGCACATTAAGCTTGTTGAGTCACTGTCTTGCTCATATGATGAATCTGTCTCTGTCATTGGTGCTGCAATGTGTATAATAATTGTATGTTTGTTTGGTGTTGTGTTTTCAATGCCAAATGTGCCAAAGGGAAATGAGGGACTGTGGGAAAAGTGGATGATGGAGTTTGTCAAGTGAAATTTGAAATGTGCAAACAGACACTTTGAGGGATGTGGGGATTTAGGGATTTTGTAAATGATATGGGAGAGGGGGAATGATAGGGAGTGATAGGATTTTAGGATAGGGAAAATGGGAAGCGGGTATATGAGTGGTTTGGGAGGTTAGAGGATAAGGGATTAACTATAATGATAGGATTATGAGAGGGAAGGGATCACAAGTGGGAAAAGAAACTTGGCACCAAAATCATAACTTCAAAACACCAATTTCACAACCCCAAAGGAGAAACTTTTAATATACACATAGGGTTTATATTTTCAAATTTCTAACCTTTAAATCCTCCCTCCAAACAACGCCCATCACAAGCTAAATTCAATAGAAGAACTCTTGAACTTACTTGGAGCAAAAGAAATGGCGTGTTTTTGAGTTTTGATGGCAGAGGTGATATAAAGCTGGCCTGTCGGCTCTGTGCACCGCGCACAAACCCAGTGCGCTGCACCTCCTGGATGCGCTGCGACAGTGTAAATTTACAAGGTGAATTTGCGCCCAATGCGCTGCGACCTCTTCCAACGCGCCACGCGCACTTCCAACACACAATCGCGGCCTTCAAACACAAACTTCGCTCCTCCAGAACTTAAGTGGATTGCAATTGACCTCTTGGCATACCAATGGATGTTTCAAACCATGAAAATGTCTAATACAGTGATGGGGATTGATTTTTATTAAAGTCGTGATGATTTTTGTCTTGGAGGTTCTGTGCGCCGCGCCTCATGGATGCACCGCGCCAGTGGAGAAAAGCATTGTGGCAGGAGGCCCAGTGCGTTGCGCTCTAACCCAATGCACCGCGCGCACTCTAAACACAGTCTTGTCTTTCAAAATCGCCCTCTTACCACTAACTTTGACTTTCTTTGATCTTCTTGGATGCAAATGACATTGAACACATAGAAATATCTTTGTAAGGACATGGCTTTGATTTTTGTTTCTCCAAAACCCATCTTTGTAATGTTTGGCACTGACACATTTTCACATTTTAATACAACTCCGTTTTTCAAATTTCCTTTTTGATTTTTGGCTAAACAATGACTTCTTAGTTGATTTTTTGCAGTGATGGTAATGTTGAACTTCAACAAAGGATGACCAGAGTCTGCATTTGAAGTACTACATGATGGAAAACTTTAAAAATACATATTTATTACAAACAATTAATTTGACGATTTCCTCTTCAAAACAAAGTTTTGAAGAGGAATCATCCTTGAGCATTCTTGATGATAAAAATTTAAAATGAAAACTTATTTTGACCCTCCCTCTGGCTTGCTGGCTATATTGGACACTTTGAGGACTAAATCAAATAAACCCTAGACCTAAAAAGACCCTAAACCCTTAAATAACTCTTTACTGACCAAGAGATTAGAACAGGATTGTAAGTGGCCTTAAAACTTGATTTTGATGAACAGACCTGAGCCAGCAGGGCAAGGAATGAGGGGTAATGAATGAAAAGACCCTTCCGTCAGATTATGGCATGCCCCTAGCAGAATGCAACTGAGTGAATCGAGCGAGACACCTAAAAAATGAAATGTGAAAGAGAAATTTTGATCGCTGACGGAGGGCTGACGAGACCGACTCTAACACTATTCACTAAGTATAAACACTCAGTTTTCAGTTTTTCCTACTGTAATTTTAAATAGACTACTCTTTGAGTATGAACGGTCAATTTTTTAGTTTTTCCTACTGCAATTTAATATGCTACTCACTGAGTGCTAATGAAGTAATCTACTTCTGAATTAGCTATATATAAAATGATTTACTTACAAATTTTCCATAAATTAACTCATCCATTGCTACTATCTACTAGAAAACTTCAAACATATACTTATATAGAGGTATATGTCCTATTCTTACTAATAGAAGAATTTTCACTGTCTCCCAGATTTGGTCTACCACTAGACCTGCTCAATATTTTGCCTCCCAACCTTGAGATTACTATGTCAATACTTTACATATTTACATGGTCTAGGGATATCACAACATGTGACCATCCTCCTAGAGGAGCTCAACAGGGGGGTTGTCAGATGATCAAAATGTAGTCATTAGTTTTATGAATGATCTACAAAGCAATTGTCAGACCAGGCAATAACTCCTCAACCAAAAATTGGTTCGTGTTTATTCCTTCAGGTAGGTCTTCATTAAATACATGAGGGAGAGACTGTTTAGTTCATCTCCCGATGACTGCTCATATTATTTATTTATCTATTTATATTATATTCACCCAATCATGAGGATAAGGTGTCAACATTCCCTCCTTAATTTGAAGGGATGTTGGTGAGTCCAAGCATCATTCTAAATCGTTCAAGCTTTTCTCTTCCAAGCGCTTTGGTGAGGATGTTTGCAATTTGCTCATTTGTGGAACAATGACGGAGATGGATTGTTTTGGCCTCAACATGATGTCGAATCAGATGATATTTAGTATTGATGTGCTTCGTTCGATCATGGAACTTTGGGTTCTTTGCCAATTTTATTGCAAAGGTATTGTCAATCATGAGTGGAGTTGATTGTACTTGTTTTGCCTACAAATCTTCAAGAATTTTCCCAAGCCACACAATTTCTTTTGTTGCTTTAGCTGCTGCCACGTATTCTGCTTCTGTTGTGGAATCTGCTGGAACTGATTGTTTCCGTGATCTCCAGTAGATAGCTCCTGTTCCAAGACTCATAGCATATCATGAAGTAGATACCCCAGTTTCTTTGTCTCCATCGAAGTCTGAATCAGAGTATCCAATCAAGCTGAAGTCGTCCACCTGTGTATACTTGTTTCCAAAGTCTTGAGTTCCGTTCAAGTACCATAGAACTCTTTTTGCAGCAGAACAATGTCCCTCACAAGGCTTTTGCATAAACTTGGAGAGGATTCCAACAGCAAACAAAATGTCTGTTCTGGTATTAGTTAGGTAGTTGAGACTTCCTACAAGTTGTCTATACTTTGTTGCATCCTCAAATTCTTTTCCTTCAATAGATGTTAGCTTTAAGTTTTGTTCCATTGGAGTAGTAAGAGGATTGCATTTTGTCATGCCAAATCTGTTCAACAGATCTCCAATGTATTTCTTTTGAGAAAGAAATATGGACTTCGGATGTTGGGTTACTTCAATGCCAAGATAGTAATGAACATAGCCCAAATTAGTCATTTGAAAATTTTTCCCCAATTCCTTCTTTATGGATGCAATGTAGTTTTCATTGTTCCCTGTCATTAAAAGATCATCTACATATACCTCAAGATATACAACTATTTTGCCAACTTTCTTGACAAATAAAGTTGCATCATCAAGATCATAATGTTTGAAATTGAGTTTCAGAAGATGCTGAGTTAGTTTATCATACCAGGCTCGCGGTGCTTGTTTGAGGCCATACAAGGACATCACAAGTTTGCATACTTTATGTTTATGTCCTTTCACAGCAAATCCTTCAGGCTGAGACATAAAAACATTCTCTTTTAGATCTCCATTTAAGGAAGTAGTTTTTATATCCATTTGATGGACTTTCCAACTGTTCTGAGCTACTAGTGCAAATAATGTCCAAATGGTAGCCCATTTTGTTGTGGGGGCAAAAGTCTCTTCATAATCAGCCCCTCCCTTCTGTGCAAAACCTTTTGCCACAAGCCTAGCTTTGTGCTTGTCAAGTGAGCCATCAGCTTTATACTTGTTCTTGTAGACCCACTTGCAGCCAATTGGTTTGCTTCCTAATGGAGGATCAACTAGGTTCCAAGTGTCGTTCTTTATGAGGGCATCATACTCCTTTTGCATTGCTTCTTTCCATTCATCATGAGAAGCAGCTTCTTTGAAGGAAGTTGGTTCAAAATTTGTAGACAAGTTCAATTCAAAATCATAAGAAACATCCATATCAACAGGTGAATTGGAGTCATCTACATCACCTCCATTTTGCCGGTTTGAATTTCTAGTTCTTGTCTTTCCAACTTCATCAAGATGAAAACTTTCAACTGTCTTTGTCAGCCACTTTGGGGGACCTTTCTCAGATGGTCTAGTCTGCTCCGTTGATTGAGTTGGGACTGAATCAAGATTGAGTCTCCCAATTCTATCAATCACATCACTTAAAGCATCATCTGTTGTTGGAGTTTCATGCGGGGGAGAGTGTTCCTCAGAAGAGGATTCCACATGTTGATTTAGTATAGGAATCCCCCCTTCAAGATGTGGAACCTGATTATCAAATTCTTGAAATGATTTTGCTTTTGCGAATCTATCCAAGCAATCAAGTTGCCACTCAACAACATTGTCAGTTTTGGATGATTCAAGAAAAATTACATCTCTAGATATAACAAACTTTTTATTTTCTTCATCATAGAGGCGGTATGCTTTGGAGGTATTTGAATACCCCAAGAAAATACACTTACGACTTCTAGCACCAAGTTTGGTTCTATGTACCTTTGGTATCAAAGCATAACAGGTGGAACCAAAAATCCTGAGATGTTTGACCGAAGGAACATGTCCATACCACAATTCATAAGGAGTCTTGTTTCTTATAGCACTAGATGGACATCTATTCTTTATATATGCAACACATATAACAACATCAACCCAAAACATTATCTTTACATTTTTGAAAAAAAGCATGGATCGTACCATATTCAAGATTGTCCTATTCATTCTTTCAGCTACACCATTATATTGGGGATTATAAGGCACATTGTTTGATGTTTAATCCCATGTTGGCAAAGATATTTTTCAAATTCATTTGATGTATATTCTTTTCCATTATCAGTGCGAATAGACCCAATATGAGATTGTGCATCATTTTCAATCCATTTATGAAAAATATTGAATGTTAGGAAAGCATCAGATTTGTTCTTCAATAAATAAACCCAACACATTCTGGTGTAGTCATCAATAATGTCATGATATATTTATTTCCATTTGCAGAAGGAACAGGCATTGGACCACATAAATCTGAATGAATAAGTTCAAGCTTCCTATGTGCTCTTGAATGTGAGTCATGAAAGGATTGTTTTCTATGCTTTCCTAGAATGCAAGCATCACATTGCTTAAGTTTTCTAGGAATTGTAGGCAAACCAGCAACACCATTTTCTTCAATAAACGGAGACTATCATAGTTTAAATGTCCAAATCTAGCATGCCATAATAAACTTGATGGAAGTGTACCTTCTTCATGATGAGAAATATATGAGAATTGTTGTGCATGAGCAGATGTTCCTTGCAGCTTGAGAAGCCTTTCTTCTTCTATTCCCCTCATGACAAGTGAGTGGTCAGATGCTTTTCTTACCTCAAGCTTGCCATCAAACATATGAATGGAGTGACCTTGCTAGCAGATGTGGACCAAGGACATCAAGTTTCTCTTGAGCTGTGGGAGATATAGAACATGATACAGAAGAAAGTCTGGAAGACTAGGCAGTTTAAGCCTGATTGTGCCAAGCCTTGATGGCTTGATTTTTGATTGGTCTGCAAAGTATACTGCTCCATCAACATTGTCAGTGAAATCTTCAAAAAAATCTTTTCTGTGAGTCATGTGGAAAGTTGCTCCTGGATCAAGCAACCAATCATTTCTCCAAGAAGCAAGTGAAGCATTAAATAAATCTTCATTTACTCCAATATTACATTGTGCCACAACATAGTGAGTGGATTCAGGTGCTTTACCTTTGTCTATATCATCAGTTTTACCTTTCTGTTGGTTTCTTTTCTGCTCAATTTTGTCCCATGGTAGCTTGCATGTAGAGGCATCATGTGATCCATTTCTTTTGTAGTGAATGCAGTGCAAATCTGCCTTTTCTCCTTGAGAATGTCTGCCCCTGCCCCCCGCCTCTGAAATATGTTCCTCTTCCTCTTCAACCACCTCTTCCTCTTGAAGAATCTTGAGTAGGATGCTTTTCTTTATGAGCAAGGCACACAGCCTCTTCAGAAGATTCAGGGGCTGTCTTATTTCCAAAAGCTTTCTCTCTTTCAACAAACTTTTTCACAAGAGAGTCAAAGGTGATATCTTTGAGATTTCCATTTGCTTGCAATGACTCAAGATAATTGGAGTAAGTAGGATAAGTGCCTTGAGAAAGAAATAAGAGGAATATCCAATTCAACCTTAGTGGATTTGAAATCATGCTTATGAGACTTTACTCGATGCAGAGCAGAGGATCATTATTTGCAGTGCAAGAGTGAAGATTTAATCATGAGTTGAACAACTTCAAGTGTAGAATGTGAGTCATAGAGTTCTTTCAGCTTTTGTAAGGCTTCAAAGGCAGTTGAATATGATGAAATATGGCGACTCACCTCTTCATTTATAGATGTTGAGATTAATGCATAAGCTTTGTTGTTCTTGTTTTCCCAAATGACGAGCTCTTTGTCTGAGGTAGGTTGTACTGGTTCATTGTCTCCATCTCCGACACACACTTCTTTCCACAACTCCTTGAAAATGAGGGTGTGTTTTATCATCCAGGACCATTCAGGATAGTTCTCCTTGCCAGTGAGAATTATTCCCACCATAGATATGATTGAATGCATTCTTTAAAAAAAATACTTCTGCTGGAAAAATATGCACTGTAGTAGAAATATTCTAAAAAATGAAATTATGGTAGCAATATGGAGGAGGTATGACAGTTTCAACACAAGATGTTTAAATTCATAGATTCCAGTCGTTATTCAGTCAAGTAATAACCATATTTATTTTTCAAAAAATTGAAAATTTGTAATTTGAAGACTTTGCTAGCTCTTTCAAGTAACAGGTGGGTCTGATGTTAGCTCAAAAATGGGAAAATTTTTCTTTTCTTAACTTTATCAGCCAACACTATGAGAACAGTGAGATCCAATAGAGATATAATCAAATCCAAAGTAAAGTGACTGGTCCTCATCACAAAACTAGCTTCTTTGGTTACTGAGATTCATTATACGAGAGTCATTTATAGCGGAGATATATATGGTGTCAAGTTACAACGGACATCGAAAATATAATACAAAAGCGTTATTTCAACATATTAGACTGTGGACGGAGAGCAGTGTTCAAGCCTTCATTGTATCATAGTCACCAAAGTGTGGACATAAGAGTTGACTGTGGTGGAGGAACAACATTTGTTGCGTAATGTGAATACCAAGGAAGCCAACGAAACAAAATACCTTTATGAATACCTGTGACGCAGTTTCGAAACAAAATCGTAGGCCCTTCAAAAAATTTTAACACACAGCCTTCACCCAGCTTACTGCCGCCGAGGTATTCGCTAAAGGAATGTCAGGCCGTTTTATACCATTGAAAGGATCATTTCGTGTACAGTCTTCAAGCTATCAATGCATATGTGAACAACACCAAGATTAACACAAGGTAACAAAGAGCTAACACACGGACTTCAATCAACCACAGAGATGAACACATTGTTCAACATAGGTATGGATGCACAAAGATGAACGCATCGTTCAACGTAGGTCTAAACGCAGCATTCAATGCAAGCACAAAGATTGTGTATCAACTATACTACAACGAGAAGAGACTACACAAATAGCAATTGGGACAGACATTAGACAGGGGAAATGGCAGTATGGATAACGCTTTTGAATGGAGCAACGCATTGTATGGACAACGCTTTTAAATGAAGCAACGCATTGTATGGACAATTCTTTTGAATGGAGCGGCGCATTGTATGGAGCAGGCTTTTAAATGGAGAGCAGAGGAGCAGAATAGGGAGTTACAAAGGGCATAAAAGCTAAAAAAGGAGCTGGCTCTGATACCATGTCAGACCATGCAGTAACTCCTCAACCAAAAATTAATTCGTGTTTATTCCTTTAGGCAGGCCTTCATTAAATACATGAGGGAGAGACTGTTCAGTTCATCTCCCGATGACTATTCATATTATTTATTTATCTATTTACATTATATTCAACCAACCATGAGGACTAGGTGTCAACAGCAATTATAGAATGACCACCTTACAAAGGGGTCAAAGAAGAATCTATGAGAAGGTGGAACACTTGGAAGGAGACTTGGGCACATGGAAAAGCATGTACATTGTGACTTCATGCTTCCTTCATCTCTTGGTTTTACTCTGGAGAATCGATCTCAGGTTAACTCTTATCTCAGGTTAACTCTTTGTATCCTTTATGGTTGGGAGTTGTATCTTGATTTTGTATGTGTTTTAGTTTCACTAGTCATTTGACTATGGTTAATTTGAATGTATTGGGCACCCCCTATTTGTTTTGGTTGTTTTCAACAAATTTGATTTTTTTTTCCAAAGAAAAAATCAGTAACTTTTTATTAAAGGAATAATGAAAAGTTACACAAGCTCGTGCAAAGAAGCATACAGTAAACTGCCACAAGGGCACTAGTGCTAACGCACCCAAAAGCAAACGTTAGAAAAACTAACGAGAGCAAAGAAAGAGAGAAAAGAAAGAGAAAAGAGAATGGCCCAGCAAGAGCAAGAAAAAACTCAAGCATCAAGATTTACGCCCTTTTTTCTTTTCGACCTTACGCCACTCACCCAGAGTGGGCTTGGTCGAAACAATGACTAACTGAGTAGTTTCTTGCAGCTTCCCTGATTCTTTGTCTGAGTCTGATGTGTCTGATTAGTGTTGTCGTTTGTTACCCCCCAAGCTTTGATCCACGCTTGTTGTCTCTGCTTTGTCTTGTTGAGTCTCTACTTGATCTGTATGTAGCTGTGGGTCTTTGTTACCTGTTATATTTTCCTTCTGATTTTCTAGATCCACTTCCTCTATGGTGGTGTCATCCTCTTCTGCCTCTGTCTCTTCCTCTTCGGTTACCGAAGGGGCTTTTTTTCGTGTTGTTCGCCTCTTTAGGACTTCATCCAAATTCTGCCATCCTCTAGGCTTCCTTTGTTGTGGCTTGCTCTTGCTGGGACATGCTTTGAGCAGATGACCTGTTTGTTGACATCCCCTGCACCTGAATGCTGTGTTCTCATAGTCCAAAGGTTGTTTCCACTGAATATTGTTAAAGGTCAGGAAAATGCATTCAGGTAGTCCTTGGCTGAGATCTACCTCGACGCATATCCTAGCAAAGGTAAAAATTCCTTTTAAGTGTCTATCTGTGTCGATCTTTAGCATTCTTCCAAGGGAATTTCCTATAGCTGATAAGGTCTTGAAGTGCCAAAAATGTAATGGTAAATTATGTAGCCTTACCCATACTAGCATCCTCGAAACCACCATAGAGTTGGCGTCAAATTCTGGAAACCATGGTGTGACAAATAAACCCGCACTGCCCCAGAACCATGGTCCTTCCTGGAGAATTTTATCCCTTTCTTCGTCTTCATGAAATGTTACTATGAAGAAACCCTTTGAGCAGAGGTGGATCTGGCAGTCTTTTGTCCAGACTGTGTGAATCCATTGGTATAGTGCCTCGGTTTTGGGCCAGAAACCGTTAAACTTGCAAATAACAGCTTTATTTTCCAGATCTGTAAAAATGCACTTTACCTTTGGAAAATCCAGCGAGATGGAGGGGTTTTCTGGTGTTTGTTCCACGATATACTGCCCTGGCGGGAGATTGGACACTGCAGGTTCTTTTCCCTTTGAAGGAGCTTTCCCTTTGGCTGCTTCACGGTATGAGCCAGAAGGTTTTGATGTAGAGCCCTGAAATCCTTTAGGGCCTGCACCCGAGCCTCCTCCACGCAGCCGTGTGCTTAAGGTGATGGTTGAATCTCGACCGATGCCATAGTGCTGTAGAGTAAAATTCTCCTGCAAGATTTTACCTGCATGCACCAAATTTAGCAGATTTGAAGGGATGCCTGAATCTGCTTGTATTTCTTCCTTTATATTTTTTATCATTATTCTTGTCCAGATTTGCTTGCATATGGATTTTCGAGACAACGTTCTTATAAAAATCTGGGTTCGATCCTGTGCTGGGTCCTTGTGAGGTAGCGTAGGTTTTTTTTTCCTTTCTGATTCCAATACTCTTTGAAAATCATAATCTTTTAAATCCGGCCCAGATCCGCCGTCTTTATGGGCAAGGCAAGCCGGATCTGAATCGTGCAGCCTTTTAATGCCAAGAGGGGACCGAGGAACAAAGAAACTGCTCTGTATCCCAAAGACGCAGACAGGGTATATTTCCCTGGGAAAAACACCCGCGTATGAGCGTGGATCGCCCGGAATCTGAGAGAGGGTCGCTAGTTTTGACACATAAAACCCCAACCTATGAAAAGGGGAGTCCGGGAGCGCCTTGAGGGAGCCGAAAAGAGCCAAAAGAGGGGAAAGAAACTCGAATACCTGATTGATTTGTTTTGTTTCCCGTGGCATATTTCCGGTAATGAATCCAGGCCAGCTCCAAAGGGCACCGAGCGATGAGGAACCCGCAGACAGGCACCAGCATGATCCAGCAGCGACCAAAGCATATGGGCCGACGACAGCGTATGGACCTGCATCGTCGAGCCAACCTGTAGAGACGGCGTCGGCATCGAAAGGTCCTGCATCATCGAGAAAGACAGAGAGAGCGACGGCGGCATAGGATGGACCTGCAAAAAACCTAAACCCGCATCCGCCTGCCATTTTTCCCAAGATCATGATACTGTTTCATGATTTTCTTCATTTTCAACAAATTTGATAAGAGTGAAGCTGACATAATTTGGAGGAAGTAATTCTTTTTTGAATTAATAGAAGCTTTTCAACTCTCTTTTATATATATATATATAATAATTCAAATATTGTTTCCATTATTCATTTACTAGATTTAATTCCATACTAATATATTATATTATTGGATATTGAATATAAAAATGTTAAATTAATTATTATTATATTTAAATTTCTATCTTATATATTATATATTAGAAATTGAATTATAAAAATGGTATTATATTTAGACATAGAAATAGAGAACTTTATTTAAAATGAGCCTATATTCATCTTAATTCTGAATCTATCAAGATATTTGATTATCTTCTTGATAGATTTAAAAATAAAAACATATTTAAACTAATTTAATTATTAATTATAATTATAATTAATTACACATCTCTTTGTCTTAGTAATACTTTACTGTAAGTATATTAAATCAATTTTTTTTTTTAATTTATATATTTTTTAAATTAATATATTACCTTTAAATTTTATATATTATTGGATACGAAATATTGATGTTGTTTTTTCGTTACTAATGTTAATATTTATTTTAAATATTAATTTATCAATATTAGTATAATTTATTATTTAGAATGGGTAGAAACGTCTTTTATGGTAATAATGCTTATGAATTTGTTTTTTAACGTTTTGAATTTGTATTTTTTTTATACATATTTTTAACTATTAATTTCGTATTATATACACATTTTAACGATAATGTTATTATTTGATAATTTATAAACAATGTTATATGAAAGTTTCGTTTTATTTTTTAGCTTTACTAATTTAAATAATATTTATAAAATCAATTTTAACTATGGATCAGGGCACATTAAATTTTTGTGTTATTAATATATTTTAAGTATAGATAAATATTAATTCATATTTAATATTTTATTCTATACAACATAAAAATAAATTTTTTAACTGTTTTTTTCTATATATACATATATATAATTGATATCATGTATTAAATAATTTATTTGAAAATATAAAGTTTAAACATTTTACTTACATTTTTTTAATTTCAAATTATTATATAAATGACTTTACATGAAATTATATTACAACAGATGACTTTACATGAATCACTAAAAAAAAATTTATAACCATTTATTTATAATTCATAACAGTCAGATTAATCTATTAAACTAACAATTTTAAAATATAATATTTAATTTTAACTCCGTAATATGAATGATTTAATAATTAAAAAACAAATGAAAACATTAATATCAATCACTTTTCTATTTTTTTCCCTGTATTTAGACCAAAGCCAAAACCGAGGACCAATAACATTTGTGGTTCATTAACATATATGTTTTAAAAAAATTCATTCGATGACTGCGAGATTCTGGAATTGTAAACCACAGAAAGGGAAATTTGGTTAACTGTGAAGTCAACATCGTAAATAAAATTTTAAAAAATATATGTGGGAAAAGGTGGGCATTGTTTCGAAACCGGCGCCCACCTTTTACCAAAACTAAACCATCTTGTCTACGGTACCCTTTCCGTAAGCAAAACCACGTTTTCAACCAAGCCAGAAACCGCCCCCGACCACCAAAACCGTCTTTTCTACGATACTCTTTCCATAAGTAAAACCACAGTTACAACCAAAACGCGCCCACAACCACCAAATGCAAAACCAGCGGCGAATGGATTGGATTCTGACAGCCGCCGCTAGAATTAATTATATGTTTTTATTCCATCCAGGTGGTTTGGGTTTATACACTGTTGTCTTCTCTGCCTCCTGGCTTTGTGCATAACCTACACATATAAATATACAGCTAAATCTCGAGTGCAATACCAGTCTGCAACTTCGCGATCGTTATTGGTGTTTGTTTTGTTTGCTCTACAGGTCCAAAAAGAATTAAAGGAAGAAAGAAAGATGAGTTGTATCTCAAAGAGGGCTTCTTGTATGGCGGCCGTGGCAGCCATTGAGGGTTTCAGAATCTTCAGAGATCAGCGGGCCTTCAATTTCAAGAATGTACTAAGAACGCCCAAGTTGTTCTCTATTTCTCCTCATACCTTTGGGATTGCTTCTGCCACTGCCGTTGGCGCTGCTGCCGTTGCCCAGAAATCTGCTACTGTTTCTTTTGCCTCTGAAACGGATCTGAATCCCCATCTTCAAGAAGCAGCAGCAAAATCGAGGAAAGCAGAATTAAAAGATGATTCATTGAGATGCGTGATGTATCTGAGCTGTTGGGCCCCAAGCTGAAATTGAAATACGATTCAATTCGGTCGCAAGAGAGAGGAATCGTGAGGCATCGATCACCTGCTGGTGCTGCAGCAGCATGGCCGTCTAACCGCCGGCATATAAATTGTAAATTATGGATGTATTTTGTAAATTAATGAATCGATTGCAATTATGGTGATAAAGGTTCAAGAGTGACAGAATTTTTGGTGATAAAGGTTATGGCCTCCTTTTGTCTCAATATCTCGTCTGCAAGTGTGATTTCGTTTTATTTCAGTGTTACACTGCATTGGCAATTGACAGAGTTCTATAACCATCATCTTATCCTGAAACCTCCTCCTCCTCTTCCGCTGAACTTCCACAAATGTTGCAATCCCCGTGTCGGTAAGCCACTTGGATTGTTTGCAGGACTGTCTTTTGATCCTGCCATTAATATTGTTTTCTAAGTTTCGATTTCTACCCAACTGAACCATACTGAAAGTAAATTGCAAGAAATAGACCGCATAAGGATAATTGCAACTACAGAAATTTGTGCCATATGCACTAAAGAAGAGTCTAGAAATTAAAAGCGCTGTACATCCATATGAAGGTGCCAAAAGGCCACGGATACCAATCTGATAGGTCGATCAGTGCTTCCATTGCTACTTTCGACATGTATGGTGGATAGGTCGATCAGTGCTTCCATTGCTACTTTCGACATGTATGGTGGATCTTGCCCAAATGTCATCTTGTACAATGTGAAAAAATGGTGTGACATAATTTTGGAATATTTGTTTTTTTATCTACATAGAAAACATATAAATGAAAGTATTAGAGAAATGTATGTAATTTTAAAATGAATGAAAGTATTAGAGAAATGTACGTAATTTTAAAATGAAAGTATTAGAGAAATGTATGTAATTTTAATTTTAATTGATAAGTATAATTTAGAGGGATACATTTAATAGATTTAGCCAAAAATTGTCCAAAAGCCTCTCAGAAAAATTCTGCTAGAAAAATCATCACAGATCTACAAGGTGGGAAGGAGCATAAAAAGAACACTACACTGTCATCAAAGAAGAATACTCTAGAGAAAGCTATGAATCACAAGAAATTGGGGAAAAAATAAACAACTCTCAAGACAAACAGGGAAAAAGTCCTGCCCAACAAATCAACAGTGATGAGGATTTCAATACTGCACAAAATAAATGTTCGTTTAACAACAAAATAGATCTCCTAGACCAAACTTCTTCTCCGACTATCTTCAGAAGGACGAACACAATAGATCGCGAAGCTAGGACACCAATGTCCCAAGAACTAGAAGAGATAAAGGAGATGCAAAATAAAGGAAGTTGGAAGCCCGTAGAGAAGAAAAAGAAAGCTACAGCACCAATATCGCCAAGAAAGACGAGGGGCCAGATCATTAAAAACTAAGAAAATTGTAGGTCTGATCCACCAATTTGGTCTCAGTGGAGGTTAACCATCATCATCATCATATATATATATATATATATATATATATTTATTTTGGTGAGAAGTTGGACATGATAAAGATTAATTCTATCTAGTTTAAAAAAAAGAGATATTTACAATATAGTTCAGATTTTAAATAAAGATCAAATTTATAATTTAAGTATTAAAATTAAATTAAAATTAAAAAATTAATATAATATAATATAATTTTATTTTTTTATATATTTTTAAAATGTATTAATAATTATTAAATTATTTCATAATTATTTCTCAGGTCATGTAGGGGGAGTTCTAGTGTAAGGGTTTGTGCAATTTAGGATTTGAGAAATGTAATTTCCAAGTTGTTCAAGGGTAGGTAGTTGTTTGTTTGTTTGTTTGTTTGTTTGTTATTTTTTTTGTTCTTATTTAATTTTTATTTTGAGGATAATTTTTCACATAAAATATTCCAAGTTGAGATTCACCCAGAGCAATGAATGGTTTGGGGAAGAAGGTGAAATCTCCTCCTATATAAATGTATTGACAAGGG
This sequence comes from Pinus taeda, assembly GCA_000404065.3. Lineage (NCBI taxonomy): Eukaryota > Viridiplantae > Streptophyta > Pinopsida > Pinales > Pinaceae > Pinus > Pinus taeda. The sequence goes on along the minus strand of APFE031688573.1, from coordinate 16,814 downwards.
GGCTTTTAGAAACTCGATGTCCCCCTTTGGAAACTTGACGAGAAATGGCAATACGCTGGATAACCCAGTTCTTGGGGCTTAGTAGATATCTCAACTCAAAGGTCAATGTCTGTCGTTGTCAACCCCATATTTGCGATCATGCCAAGCAAGTTGGAAGGATATTGCTGACGCGATCATGCCAAGCAAGCTGGAAGGATATTGCTGACATATAAAGTATTGTGCTCTCATATGTAAGTTTATAGGAGGTTGCCCTACATAGAGGGATTTAGTGAAGTGGATTCAACTGAAGTGGAAATTAAAGGGACATATAAAGTACTATGCTCTCATATGTAAGTTTATAGGAGGTTGCCCTACATAGAGGGATTTAGTGAAGTGGATCCAAATGAAGTGGAAACTAAGGGGAGAAGTAAACTTGAAGTTGGGAGCTAAGGGGTTTTTTCGGGTTTTTCACGATAATTTTCTCAAACCTGGAGGACAAAACCAGGGTTTTTTATGGAGGCCCCTTTTTATTACTATTGTGGCCCTGTACATGAGGCACCGGGAGTAATATTTCAACCCTCATAAAGAATAATACTTTGCAGCCCCAGTCTAGGTATGCTTGTATTCCCTTCCAGCTGACTGTGGGACCATTAAATTTCGAAAGGCATTGAGAATGCCATAGAGAATTTTAGTCATTTCTTCAAACACTTTGCAAGCAAACTAATATAACAACATCCTCAAGGCATATATCCTAAATTATAGCAGTCACAGATGATTAGCGTGAGTTCCCCTCACTATGATCCAAGTTTCAGCCCTGGAACCTCCAAAATGAAAAATTATAGTAGAAATACCAACATGGCCTATCTGATGCATGATTTTAGGAATATCTAAGAAGTTTGAATTCCTATAATCATATATCCTAAAATAACATGACCCAAGAAAGTTGTACCAGATGATAAACTAGATTTATCCGTCACTATGATCTAAGTTTCAACTTCTAGAACCTCCTAAAGAAAAGTTATAGCAAAATTCCAACTTGACTTGTTTGATGCATGATTTTAGGAGCATCTAGGAAGCTTGACTTTCTCTTATCATATCTCCTAAAATATCACAACCAAAAATCTAAAACTTGGACTAGATGATCAATGATATTTCCCGTCACCATGATCCAAGTCTTAGCTTTGAGAACTTCCTAGAAAAAAAAGTATAACAAAATTTCTAACGTGGCTTATTTGATGCATTATTTTAGAAGCATCCAAAAAGCTTGACTTCCTCTTAATATATCTTAAAATATTACAACCAAGGATTTGAAAGTTGGATCAAATGATTAGTGGGATTTCTCCTCACTGTGGTCCAAGTTTAAGCTTTTGGAACCTTGCATAAGAAAGGTTATTGAAGAAATGAAAACATAACAGGTTTAAAGAATAATTTAGGAAGTTTATATTCCTCAAACAATGTTGTTACAAAATTTAATACATATAAAACGTTATAGCCAAATAGTATGACAACTGCAACCATGATAAATTTTTTGAAGTGCATGAATAGGAAAATGTATTACATTACTTTTAGTGAATTGCTTGGCAACAATGAATGCTTTGAATTAGTGAAAGCACCCTTTGCTAGAGTGTGTGTGTTGATGTTGATACCACTACATTGTGAGCATAGTGACTAAAGAATAAGTTGTTTTTGTATATTGTCACTAATAAGCCACATATCCTTGTACTTGAGTACAATCATCATGTTACGTAGTCTATTGGTTTTGCTAAACAAAAGTTTTGAGTAGTTGTCTCATTAGATGGTTGTTTATATTGTTGTGAGGTTAGTATTACTTGTTACTAAGATTATGTCATTGTGGTTGATGATGTCGTTAAAATTTTGAGATGAAGGATGTTGTTATGACTAAAAGGTTGGCTATATAATGGGTTGGTGTTGGTGAATGACTTGAAGTGAAGTTTGTTGTTGTTAGGACTATTAATATTGCTAGTGATGGCATTGCATCACAAGGAATTGCATACTTAGGGAACTCACTTCCAACATGTGACCATATCGTTAATAGAGTCATCATGGTGACACAACTAATGATCCAATGACATTCAAAAATCCATACATAGCCCTAATAGAAGCACCTTTTTGGTGCTTCACCTTTTATTTTATTTTTCTTCCTTGAGGTAGCACATTAGCAACATTTTCTTAGTTGCATAGGGTGGAAGCATTGATTTAAAAAATTGTATTAGAGAAGGATGTCACCTTCTATTAGGGATTAAACACTACTATTCTAAAGATAAATCCCATACATAAAAAATGAGCTAATATTTTAGCTCTCATCCTAGTGGGGGCATTACCATTTGTAACATAGATGTTTGTCGAGAATTATTGGAAATGTTAAAAATATGTTTATAAATTCATACAAGAAACATCAAAACCTTAAATCTATTTCTCCAATACAAACACAAATCCAAGGAGATAATGATAATGAAATTAAAGTATATCTTCACACCTTATTGAAAATGATGGAAAGCTACATATAAAAAAATCGAACACATACAATTAAAGTAGCAATCTACATGCTAATCCATTTTGAGAAGTCAATAAAATAAAGTACCACTTTAAATATGAAATGATATTAAACAAAAAGAATTTGACTTCCCAAGTTAATGATAAGTACTCTAAGTTTCCTTCTCTACAATTTAATGAAGAACTAATAGAAAGTTGTCTTAAGGTTCATGACCTCATTACCACAATAATACAAAATTGCCTACCTTAAAGTCTCTATCAAAACTATACATGGATATAAAAGGGATTAGGTTTAATGTTAAGCATTCTCTATTTCTTCTTCTAACTTCTTTAAAGATTCACTCAACTTATACTTCATCCCTAAAATTTCACCTAACATTGCATTTGATAATCCAAAAAAGGGAAACATTCTCTCTTTCATCTTGTAGCTTCTTTAAAGATTCACTCAACTTATTCTTGATCCCTAAAGTTTCACCTAACATCGCAGTTGATAATCCAAAGAAAGAAAGGAATGTATATGGAGCAATGTTAATTTATTGGAGTAGTCTACCCAGGCGGTAGAATGGCCCGGTTTCTGTCACCGGCCGGAAAAACCTCCGGCTCCGGCCGCCGATAATTCCTCCACCCTCCGCTGCTTCTGCCCAGCTCCGCCACCCTCACCCTCCGCTGCCTCTGCCCAGTCCGCCACCCTCCGCTGCTTCTGCCCAGCGCCGCCATCCTCACCCTCTGCTGCCTCTGCCCAGTCCGCCACCCTCCGCATTAATGTAGACCATTGACACGTCCCTGACAGACATTCCGATTTTCCCATTTCCATCACGTCTTGCTGGGAAGTTAATTCACCATATTCACCTGCGAAAGTGTTGGGCTCAAGAAGAGCCCGTGGACGCCCGAAGAAGATCAGAAACTCGTTAGGCTCTCGAATTTCTTTCGAACTCCATCATTATGCTTCTCGCCTCACCATGCGAGGCAGGGGAGGGAAGGGAAGGGCAGAGTAGAGCAAGGCAGCGCAAAATGCGTTAGGTAGGTTGTGTGGAAAACCGAGGAGATCGAAGTATGTTGATTTATAATGAATTCCCCCAAACTGTTTAGTATTCATTTACTAGGGTTCCATTAGGATTCTTCGAGGCCTGGACCGCGGCAGTTTTCAGTGTTGACAACAACTTTTCATCGTTCGCTTCTTATGGTCCGAGAGGCGCACAGGGATAAGGCCTGGTTTCGCCGAATGACTTTAGATGAAAAGCTGGCGCGCTTCCAGACTTTTCTTCCAAAAAAAGCCAAACAGTTTTCTTGCACTTTTTGGCGATCTGATGGTAGGTCTCCCGTGAAATGAGTCAAGGTCTACCATCAGATCGCCAAAAAGTGCAGGAAAACCGTTTGGCTTTTTCTGGAAGAAAAGACTGGAAGCGCGCCAGCTTTTCTTCTAAAGTCATTCGGCGAAACCAGGCCTTATCCCTGTGCGCCTCTCGGACCATAAGAAGCGAACGATGAAAAGTCGCTATCAACACTGAAAACTGTCGCGATCCAAGCCTCGAAGAATCCTAACAGAACCCTAGCAAATGAATACTAAACAGTTTGGGGGAATTCATTATAAATCAACATACTTCGATCTCCTCGGTTTTCCACACAACCTACCCAACGCATTTTGCGCTGCCTTGCTCTGCTCTGCCCTTCCCTGCCCTGCCCTGCCTCGCCTGGTGAGGCGAGAAGCATAATGATGGAGTTCGAAAGAAATTCGAGAGCCTAACGAGTTTCTGATCTTCTTCGGGCGTCCACGGGCTCTTCTTGAGCCCAACCCTTTCGCAGGTGAATATGGTGAATTAACTTCCCGGCAAGACGTGATGGAAATGGGAAAATCGGAATGTCTGTCAGGGACGTGTCAGTGGTCTACATTAATGCGGAGGGTGGCGGACTGGGCAGAGGCAGTGGGGGGTGAGGGTGGCGGAGCTGGGTAGAAGCAGCGGAGGGTGAAGGAATTATCGGCGGCCGGAACCGGAGGTTTTTCCAGCCAGTGACGGAAACTGGGCCATTCTACCGCCTGGGTAGACTACTCCTAATTTATTTTCCGCGGGCTAAATAAGGTGAATTCTTAACTTTTCATATATCCTAGGTACTCTATATTTATTGTAATTACTTATCTATTAAATTGCTTGACTTTATAAAAAAATTCGATGTTAAATGATTTTTTTTTCATATGTTATTAAAGTCCGTAAAAAAATAAATATTTTATTTAAAATAGTATATAATTATTGGATGTATGGAATGAGCTCCGACGTGTGGTATTGGAACACGTAGCATCTTCGATAGGACTCTGTTGGATAAATGCTCAGTGGTCCAAACTATTTAGTGTGTCCAAATGAGACACGTGGCAATGTGCCTCGAAGTGAAGGATGAGTTGGCTGTATGAAACGTTTAGCGGGAATCTTTCCGCTTCTCTTCCTGCTCACAACCTTTGAGGTATGAGTCATCAATATGCTTTTTCCCATTATAATGATTTGTGAACAAGGCTCTTTACCAAAAAGAATATGGTATACGCATTTACATTTATTTTCACATTTATCTTTACTCATAATGGATTTTGCGATGAAGATCTCTTATCTTCGAGCAATTTGTTTTTATAAATTCTTCATATATTTTAGGATATGGTTAATAATTTGAGTATATATTTAATGATTGCAGCGGTAGATTATGGTAATTTCTTTATTCGATAGCTAAGTTATATTGAAAATTGTCAGCGATAGAAAAGGGTATGAGCAATTTTAAATATTTAATTTATTTTGACATAATTTAGACAGAGTATTTTATATTAGATCGAGTATTATCTTGTTAAGTGAGCGCGCATAATATAGTATAAACTTTTCAAAAATATAATTTAATTTTTTATAATGAAAAATAAAATATAATTAAGAGAATTAGTAAGATTTATTTTTTAAAAAATAGTAATAATATTTTATGGTAATCTTCATATTTTAATTTTTTTTAAAAATTTAAATTAATCTGTAAGTTCAACTCTTTTATTTATAATTATAGATATCATTATTAAAAATATATATTAGATTAAAAAAATCATGCATATAAAATGAAAATTCATGCATATAAAGTGAGTTGAACCTTTAGAAGTCTATTATTAGGATTAAGATTCATTATTTTGGAGGTTTTTTTAAGATTCCATTATTTTGGAGTTTCTCTATCTTTATTCTAAATATGGTATCTTTTTAATAAT
>APFE031688573.1:0-10685 GCA_000404065.3 Pinus taeda | reverse complement strand
GTCGATTTATTATCAAAACATTTTGATTGAAGAGCAAAATTTTAGACATAACGTTCCTTGACGGCCAACATAAAAACCCAAAACGTTAAAAAAAAATTATTTGACAGGTAATAAAGAATCCAAATTCCAACCCTGCACAAGAGCATTATATTTCGTTTGATGGCAACTTCAGTGACCACTCTATACATTGTTTAGGGGAGGTAGTGGGCATGGCTTACTTGTTGAGTGCTTTCATTTGTTTTAAGGGAGGAGTTTGATTCATGGTTGGCTAGTTTATTGGGCACGGATTACGAAAGGAGCAATCTCATGAACTAAAATTGGGGGCTTGTTGAGGCGTGGTTGTGTTGTGACTTGTGAGGTTTTCCAAAGGTGGTGCGTTATAGGGCTAAGGAACATGCAGTTGGATACACCAGTTTGGGATTTTGTGAGGTGGAATATGCATCGCCAACGTGGAAGGGTGAGAAGGGGTATAGACCCAAGGGGTCAACGTGAGGAACACATTTTGGGAGACTACAACTTGCGTGAAGCAGTGGACCAAAACCTTGCCCAGTCACCTAGGACCATAAAGTTACCCCCCTCCCCGCTTTAGACATTTTGACAACCAGTTCAGACATGTGACCCTCCTCCTAGAGCATCTTAAGAGGGGTTGTCATGATGATCAAAATGTAGGCGTTAGTTTTATGAATGATCTGCAAAGCAATTAATGGTAAATGCATGATCGAATGGCCACCTTACAAAGGGATCAAAGAAGAATCTATGAGAAGCTGGAACACTTGGAAGGAGACTTGGGCACATGGAAAAGCATGTACATTAGAAGCGTGGGCACATGGAAAAGCATGTACATTGTGACTTCATGCCTCCCTCATCTCCCGGTGTTAGTATGGAGAATCCAGCTCAGGTTAACTCTTTGTATCATTGATGGTTGTGGGTTGTATCTTGATTTTATATGTTTTTTAGTTTCACTAGTCATGTTGGTTTTGGTTAATTTGAATGTATTGGCTACTCTCTATTTGTTTTGGTTGTTTTCAACAAATTTGGTAAAAGTGACGCCGACATAATTTTGAGGAAGTAATTCTTTTTTAAATTAAAAGAAGCTTTTCAACTTTTCTCTCTCTCTCTCTCTCCTCTCTCTATTATTAATATTATATATATATATAATTAATTTAGAAGTGTTTTCTATTATTTATTACTAGATTTAAATTCCATACATAATATATATTTATTGGATATTGAATATTAAAATGGGTAATATTTTATAAATAGAAATAATAAAACTTTACTTAAAAATGAGCTATAATCCATCCTTATTTTTGAAGGGATCAAATCACTTTTCAACTAGCAAAAAAATTTAAAACACTCAAAAGATTTCATCCATTTTCACCTTTGATAGATTTTAAAAATAAATATATTAAAACTAATTAATTATAATTCTAATAATTATAAAATTATAAATAATTATTATAATTAATCCGTCAATCACAACTTACGAGAATAGGCGATACCTTATCTTTTAAAAAAAATAAAATCATTTTTTTTTGTAATTTAATATAGTTTTTAAATTAATATATTTAGGAGTTGTCTATAATGGCGACTTTGGAGATTCTGGTGAAGCAGAATCCGGCGAAAGAAATGAAGGTTAAAATCTTTGATTTTAGCAAGTTAAAATGGTTTTTAACTGCATATTGGGATTCGCACCTGAAAAACCCTGGGACCTTTTGATTGTGCAAAAACTAGCTATCAAACTTGGGATTTGTCACATACCCATAAGCTTATATCTATACACATAATTTTTTTTTTTTTTTTTACATATATATATATATTTCAATAGTAGCTACGTAGATATGCATATGCACTTTATTAACTTAGGTATGTATCTGCACTTTATTAAATATATGTAACCTTAGTTAGCTGCCACCATCGAGTACCCAGCCTAACCTAAGGGCGATATAATTATGGTGGCAGGTAGTTTTATTAACCTATGTAATATTCCATGCACCGATGGTCTAATGTTAACATTGCTACGATGGCATACCTTACCCTTCGAGCAATTCAAAGTTGTTTTGACTTTGTTAGCTGGCACCTCCAGCGTTGGACATATGGCAGCAACGTTAAGTTCTACTGTCCGGATCACGTGACAGTGGTATGGTCACTGAACCTGGACTTTCCCGCGCCTTCCTCCTTGGTAGCATCGCCTCCATCAATGGTGTACATTTGCTGTCTGAGATCAAGGGCCAACACCGTGCCACGCCTCCTCCACCGGCAGGTAAGGTATATACACGTTTTCCTCCGGTTTATTCGTGATTCTTCCTCTACTTAGCGATCTCCAGCTCTCTCTGCTCTCCACCACAAGGGTGTACTCTGCCATTCCGCTCCGAGGCCACCGCAACTTCGGGTTCTTACTTCATTACAGAAGGGTTTCTCCACATGGATTCTCAGTCCTAACCTAGCCAGGTAAATGCACACCAGCTTAATGATTTATTTCGATTTGGTGTTTACAGGTTTATGAAATTTGTTTAACGTTTTCTCTTTTGCTTGCCAGGTGTGAACGGCATCTCCCACTTCTGTGGATCTGGAAGAGCCCCTCCAAATGAGGACCGCCAAGCTACACAGGTATTTATCTGGTCATCAGGGTTTTGTTTTTTGGTTGATGCATCCTTATCTCTCTCGGATTGCCAGAGGGTTTACTCTGGTTTTTAGGATGAGACCCCAACCTGATAACATCTGGTTGGCCGCAGGTTATATCAAAACCCTGGTCTCGATCCGATTACATGGTCTTGAGATATTGTCGGCACCATTTCGCTTGTAATGATTTGGGTTTCTACCCTGACTTCCGTAGCTATAGGTTTTGCCTGGTCTTATTTAAACTAATGTATAATTTTGTGAACATACTGGTGGCTACGGCCGTGAATTTAAATATTGGGAAATCTGGTTTACCAAACTGTGAACTTGTTTGATTCGCGGCCTATGGGTTTTTCATACATATGTATATATTTACCACAGTTATTACGCCATTGTATTTTTTTATGATACTGGTTGAAATGTTGCCCTTTTGTAACACATAGGATTTGATGGTTAACCGAATGCGTATGTCTGTTCTTGTTTAAAATCTTGATTAAAATCTTGTTTGCTTGGGCCACACCCGCATGTATTTTGGCAATGCATCCTTCAAGGGTTTGTACATATGTTCGCTGTTGGCTCATTCATACTGTTGGCAGAGCGATCGCACCTGCATCTAACCCCTGTAGATGTATGGGCGGCATGCTAATGATTCTTTAACTTGGAACCATTCTTTTGGGTACAAAACAGGGTTTGTCAAATGTTTCTATTGGCTGCGTTATGGGATATGCCATGGTTCTTATTATTCTGTCTTTGTTTTTCTACAGATACCATTCAACAGTCTTTAAATGTTACCGACTTCATGCTCTGTCTTTTGAGCTCTATAGTACTCTGTACATATATTTTCTTTCATGCAGAAATACATATACTTCTTGTTTATACAGATAACTGTAATCATTTTGTAATTTGTTTTATAGTTTTGCTATCTAAGCTTGTACAGCTGACCATAGTCACACTGTGTTTCACTTACATCTAAGTAATTTATAACTGTCAGATACTCTCTCTCGTACTATCTTTCGTTCTGTACAGCTATTGCTTATATCCTGCCTACTAACTGTAGCTATAATCTAACTAATAGTAACAGATACATTTACAATTTACACAGATAATCATGGAGACATAAGGGTTCGTTACTTACCTGGTCTTCACTGACACGGTGAGTCTGGAATCAGTCTCCTGTCTAAATCTCTGTGTAAAGCTTGATATCCTCCCAACCGTGAGACCAGTCTCTCAAGACCTGAGTCTCCCCCCAAGCTTCTGCTTACTGGATCACTATCCTCAGTAAGCCAGCACTGTGTGCTTGACTATTTGGTCCTTACCAGACTTAGTCCTTACAAGGTTCTTTCTTTCCTGTTTCCTTCTCTGTCCGTCTCTACAGCACAGAGAGAAACTATTCACCCCTTTTCTTTTTCCTAGAAATCTTTCCAGTTAAGGAAGGTGGTTATTTTCAGTTCCATTAACTGTTTTCCCTTTTGGGAAGCTCAATGCTCTTTTGAGTAATTCTTTAAACATTACTTTAATACATAATTCCAAACAACAGATTACTCTTTAAAAGAAAATAAATTCTCAATGTCATTCAGTTTTTACTGCAGTAAACTTTTAAATAATTACATTTACGGGGTCATCACATCTCCCCCTCCTGAGATTGGACATCGTCCCGATGTCTAGTGTCTCAAAACAGTTCCGGATAGGCTTTCCGAAACAGCTCTTCGTCCTCCCAAGTGGCCTCTTTAGGCCCATAGTGCTGCCACTGCACTTTAATTTGGGTAATAACCCGCTTCCGCAACTGCACTTCTCTCCTGTCGAGAATGCTCAGCGGTTCGACCAGGACCTCTCCTTCCGGTTCGACCTGCAATCAATAAAAATATCAGTCTTTTGTTCCAATCATTTTTTTTTAATAGTTCAACTAACAACAGTCCTTACCCTTATATTATGCTACTTGATCACATGCTTAGGGTCATAAACATACTTCTTAAGCATGGATACATGGAAAACATTATGAATTCTAATGTGGCTTGGTAAGGCTAGCTGATAAGCTACTGGCCCAATCCTTGCTAAGACCTGAAAAGGTCCGAAGTAGCGGGGTGCAAGTTTAGCACAACTGCTCCACTGCAGAGTGCTTTTCCTGGCCTGAATTCTGATGTAAACGTGATCGCCCACTTGGTACTCTTTGAACCTTCTTTTTCGATCTACAAAATTTTTCTGCCGACCTTGAGCGGCCTTCAGGTTGGCTCGTAACTTCTTGACCATGTCCTCCATCTCCTGGAGCATTTCTGGTCCCAATTTTAATTTGTCCTCCGGGCCACTCCAATTTGAGGGTGTCCGACATTTTCATCCATACAGGACTTCGAATGGAGACATCTGAATCGATGTGTGATATCCATTGTTGTAAGCGAATTCTACCAGGTGCAAATAGTCCTCCCATTGTATCGGTTTCTGCATGACACATGCCCTCAACATATTTTCCACCATCTGATTTACTCTCTCCGTCTGTCCATCAGTCTAAGGGTGATAAGTTGTGCTAAAACTCAGCTGTGTACCCAATTATGCAAATAGCGCCCTCTAGAAAGCGGATGTAAACTTTACATCTCGATCTGATATTATAGTCTTTGGGAGTCCATGAAGTCTGAACACATTTTGCATGAAGATGTGTGTAATTTGCACTGCCCTGTAGGTGGATTGTACTGGTATGAAATGTGCTGCTTTGCTTAACTTATCAACCACCACCATAATAGAGTCATTGTTTCTTTTTGTTTTTGGTAGCCCCGTTATGAAATCCATTGATATAATTTCCCATTTCCATTCTGGAATGGGCATGGGTTGCAATAATCCAGCCGGATGCTGATGCTCCGTCTTGATCTGCTGACACTCCAAACACCGCGCTAAATATTCAGCCACATGCTTTTTCATTCCCGGCCAGTAATACTCCTTCCGAAGTGCAGTCAGCATTTTCTGGTACCCGGGATGGCCAGCGTAATGACTGGTATGAAACTCATTCAAGATTAAGTTTTTGAGGTTGTTGTCATTTGGTACAACTAATCTTTTTCTGTAAAGCAGCATTCCATCCTTGTTGATCTCATATTCCTGCGGACTTTCCTTGCTGGAAAGTGGCACTTGTTGCTTCAACTGTTGGTATTCAGCATTTTGGCTTGCTGCTGTTTTCATCATTTCCTACAAGGAATTTTCCCACTTACTGAAGGTAATTTCATATAAACAATGTACCTTCGACTTAGAGCGTCGGCTACACGATTTTCCTTTCCTTTCAGATGCTTGATGTCAAAATCGAACCCACTTAAGAAATCTGCCCAACGGGCTTGTCTTGCATTCAGTGTGGGTTGACTAAAGTAATTTGTTAAGCTATGATGATCTGTTAATAACAGAAATTTCCTTCCTAGAAGGTAGTGTCGCCACATCTTAAGCGCATGTATGACAGCTGCCAACTCCAAATCATAAGCAGAATACTTCTGCTCATGTTCTTTCAATTTTCTTGATTCATAGGCTATTACTCTCCCTTCTTGCATCAACACACCTCCGACGCCTTCTCCACTTGCATCGGTACATACCACATAGTCTTTGTTCGGATCAGCTATACTTAAAACAGGAGCAGATGTGAGTAACTGCTTAAGCTTCTCAAAACTTTGTTGACATTCAGAACTCCATTTGAATGACCTTCCTTTCTTTTGCAAAGACGTGATGGGATATGCCACCCTTGAAAAACCTTCCACGAATCTTCTGTAGTATCCAGCCAATCCCATGAAGGATCTGATATCTGCCACATCTTTTGGCACAGGCCATTCCAATATGGTTTTTATTTTCTTAGGATCCACAGCAATCCCTTCCTTTGAAATCACATGACCCAAATACTGGATTTCCTCTTTATAGAAATCACATTTGCTGAGCTTAGCATACAACTGATGTTCCCGCAAAGTTTGCAGTACCATCCGAAGATGTTCCTCATGCTCCTCCTTAGAGCGAGAATAGATCAAAATATCATCAATGAATATTAGTACAAATTTGTCTAAAAATTGATGGAATACGTTGTTCATCAAACACATGAACGTGGCGGGTGCATTAGTCAACCCAAAAGGTAGCACTACAAATTCATAGTGCCCATACCGGGTCCTGAAAGCTGTTTTAGCGATATCTTCATCTTTAATTCTGATCTGATGGTATCCAGATCGCAGATCGATTTTAGAAAATACTTTCGCTCCCTTGACTTGATCAAAAAGCTCATCGATCCGCGGTAAAGGGTATTTATTTTTAATTGTGAGCTTGTTTAGTTGCCGGTAATCAATACACATTCTAAGAGTTCCATCCTTCTTTCGGACGAATAACACCGGAGCTCCCCATGGAGATACACTGGGGCGGATATAATTCTTATCCAGCAATTCTTGCAGTTGCATTTTCAATTCAGTCAACTCTGGTACACTCATCCTATAAGGTGTCCGCGAAACTGGAGCAGCTCCTGGTATTAACTCAATGGTGAAGTCTATGTCCCTCTTAGGAGGTAATCCAGGAATTTCCTCTGGAAATACATCCGCGAACTCTTTTATCACCGGGAGGTGTTCTAGTGGGTTTTCCTTATTCTTAGTTTCTGCATATCCCACCTGAATAGCATACACTTGGCATCTATTCCGGATGCATTTTGCCAGCTGAGATGCAGTGATTGGTCGGATCTGCACGGGTCGTTTAATTCCCTGCATATCTTGTTCTATTCCAGCTTCATCCCTGTACCGTATAACCTTTGTTTTGCAGTTCACTAAAGCCCAATGCTTTTCTAGCCAGTCCATCCCAATTAGGACATCATAGGACCCGAGGTGGGAAGCACGTTCAGGTCTGCCACTACTAGCTGTCCTGCTATCACTATAGGACAGCTTTTGACCTTTGCCATTGCTCGTCTTTTGGTCCCTGTAGCTAACTGTACCAGCCAAGGATTCCTGAATTTTTCAGGCTGCAATTTACACTGTTCAACTATCTTGGGACTAATATAACTTAAAGTAGCTCCAGGATCAATTAGAACAGAGATGGAGAGGTTAAAAATTTTACCTTCAAACTCTACCATGGTGGGCTGATATTCTACCTGGCGGTCGTCCAAAGCTGTGTTAATTCTTGGCATACTCCGTCCCACGTCACCCACGGTTGATGCCTCATGAATCTGGGATATCTGGTCAGTTCCCTTCCTTTGCGGACAATTCTTGACATGGTGCGGTCCACCACAGCCCCAGCACTGCACTAGAGGTCTGTTTGATCCCTCAGTATCCATCTTGGCGGGTGGTTCACTCATTCTGGTTTCACCGATGGACTTGGCCCTGAATGCACTCCTTGGTGCTGCTCTATTGTTTTGGTTCTTGTTGCTACCTTTGATTCCACTGCTTCGACTTCCTTTATTATTTCCAACAGCTTTACTGTTCTTTTTCTCATTCCATTTCCTGTTGGTACTGTCCCCTTTCTACTTACTCTGCTGATAGCAGATTCTGGCTTTGCGAATCGCTTCATCCATTGATTTAGGATTGTCAAATTCAATCCTTTCCCTCATATACATGGGTAAGCCGCTAACAAACCGCTGGACCTTGGCTTTTTCTTCTTTAAGGTAGGGTACATAGTGAAGCAAAGATGTGAAACAATTGATGAACTCATCCATGGTCTGTTGTCCCAATCGCAGATCATGGAATTCCTTTGCCTTCTCATCATAAAACCGTTCCGTCAAGTATCTCTCCTTGAAATATTTCTGGAATTTTTCCCAGGTTATGGTTCATTCAGTTACCCCTTTAACAATTTTTACCTCCTCCCACCACAGTGTCGCCTTCCCTTGTAACTGGAAGATGGCCAATCGTGCCTTCAAGTTATGGTCATATTCATATAGCTGAAAGTATTTATTCATGTTGATTAGCCATGCTTCAACTGCTTCCTCTTGTTCCCCATCATAGTGTGGGGGTTTAATCTTTCGAAATTCCCCTTGCAATTCCACCTTTTGACGCTTTGAGGTCTGCTATTCTGAGGCATTAGCAGATTGGTCCTCTTCTTCTTCAGGGATTTCAGATTCTGCGTGATAGCGTTCTTCCTCTGTTATTCTTTGCTGTTCTGTGCTGGGGTTAGCTAGTGGCGGGTTCTGTTTGTCAGACAGACTTTTTAATATCCTCTCCTGCTCCATTGTCAATTGTGCATTATCTGCCCGGAGCCGAGCCATTTCATTTTTCAGTTCTTGAACGGTTTCTAGTGTGGCCAGATTCGTGCTGCGGGTCTCCTCACCCAGCTGCACCCATAACTCCGCATTGTCTCCAAAATTTGCTGCAGGCCCCAAATTGGCTGCAGGCCTATGCTGTGCGTCGCCAGACCCCTGCATGCTAACTATCACTTGTGATACCTTTGTTGCTCTTTTCCTTCTTCTTGACTAGCCTGGTCTGGTCATGAAACATATAATATTGTGAGCTACCTGCACATTTTGTTTTTTCCAAAAGATTGTTAATGTCATTATGATCTTCTCATCTTTTGATATTTATTCACATCCCAGAGGCCCCAGTATGGATAATCTGGGCTCTAATACCAATTTGTCACATACCCATAAGCTTATATCTATACACATAAATTTTTTTATTTTTATTTTACATATATATATATTTCAATAGTACCTACGTAGATATGCATCTGCACTTTATTAACTTAGGTATGTATCTGCACTTTATTAAATATATGTAACCTTAGTTAGCTGCCACCGTCGAGTACCCAGCCTAACCTAAGGGCGATATAATTATGGTGGCAAGTAGTTTTATTAACCTATGTAATATTCCATGCACCGATGGTCTAATGTTAACATTGCTACGATGGCATACTTTACCCTTCGAGCAATTCAAAGTTGTTTTGACTTTGTTAGTTGGCACCTCTAGCGTTGGACATATGGCAGCAACGTTAAGTTCTACTGTCCGGATCACGTGACAGTGGTATGGTCACTGAACCTGGACTTTCCCGCGCCTTCCTCCTTGGTAGCATCGCCTCCATCAATGGTGTACATTTGCTGTCTGAGATCAAGGGCCAACACCGTGCCACGCCTCCTCCACCGGCAGGTAAGGTATATACACGTTTTCCTCCGGTTTATTCGTGATTCTTCCTCTACTTAGCGATCTCCAGCTCTCTCTGCTCTCCACCACAAGGGTGTACTCTGCCATTCCGCTCCGAGGCCACCGCAACTTCGGGTTCTTACTTCATTACAGAAGGGTTTCTCCACATGGATTCTCAGTCCTGACCTAGCCACGTAAATGCACACCAGCTTAATGATTTATTTCGATTTGGTGTTTACAGGTTTATGAAATTTGTTTAACGTTTTCTCTTTTGCTTGCCAGGTGTGAACGGCATCTCCCACTTCTGTGGATCTGGAAGAGCCCCTCCAAATGAGGACCGCCAAGCTACACAGGTATTTATCTGGTCATCAGGGTTTTGTTTTTTGGTTGATGCATCCTTATCTCTCTCGGATTGCCAGAGGGTTTACTCTGGTTTTTAGGATGAGACCCCAACCTGATAACATCTGGTTGGCCGCAGGTTATATCAAAACCCTGGTCTCGATCCGATTACATGGTCTTGAGATATTGTCGGCACCATTTCGCTTGTAATGATTTGGGTTTCTACCCTGACTTCCGTAGCTATAGGTTTTGCCTGGTCTTATTTAAACTGATGTATAATTTTGTGAACATACTGGTGGCTACGGCCGTGAATTTAAATATTGGGAAATCTGGTTTACCAAACTGTGAACTTGTTTGATTCGCGGCCTATGGTTTTTTCATACATATGTGTATATTTACCATAGTTATTACGCCATTGCTTTCTTATGATACTGGTTGAAATGTTGCCCTTTTGTAACACATAGGATTTGATGGTTAACCGAATGCGTATGTCTGTTCTTGTTTAAAATCTTGATTAAAATCTTGTTTGCTCGGGCCACACCCGCATGTATTTTGGCAATGCATCCTTCAAGGGTTTGTACATATGTTCGTTGTTGGCTCATGCATACTGTTGGCAGAGCGGTCTCACCTGCATCTAACCCCTGTAGATGTATGGGCGACATGCTAATGATTCTT
>APFE031688571.1:0-17707 GCA_000404065.3 Pinus taeda | reverse complement strand
TGTAGCAACTTATTCATATTTATCTTCAATTCTTCCATCTTATCATCCATGCCATCCATTTTAGTGTCCATGCCATTCATCTTAGGTTCCATGCCATCCATCTTAGCTTCTACGCGTTTCTTTAAACAATCCATCTTAGCTTCTACACCTTTGTTTAAACCATCCATCTTAGCTTCTACATATTTCATCTTCAATTCTATTACTTTTTGTGCAAGTGACACTTGTTGCACTTGGTCCCTTAATTTTGATATATCATGTTGCATTTCTTCCTCTTCTTCATGAGTCATGCTAGAGCTTTCAAGTTGCTTACTAGGTGTTTGTATTTTCTTTCCTTAGGGCATCAATTACCGATAATAATGCTTTACTATGCCCTTTTAATTCCTTCTAACTAATTTTTCAAACCAAGCTTATGCAAAAATTTAAAAAAGACTACATACCTTTTTTCACTTTGTAGGAGCTTGATATTGAATATGATGTATCTCTGTAATTTCAGATCAACTAGTTCTTAAATTGCAATCTACAGTAGCCCTCTACGTCCTCTTTCCAATCCCACCAGTCTGATCCAAATTAGATTCTCCAATAAAGAGTTATGCACAATCTCCCAAGATGACCTGATTATAGACCTTTCCAGAAGAGCGAACTTGTATGAAGTGACACGTGTCACTGTTTCAACATTTGGCACTGAAAAATATATACAAGAAACTATAGTCCGTTCTCTTTCTGTATCTTCTTACAAAATTTCAATCTGATGCTCAGAGAAAAAGTTATGATGATTTTACCCAAGTCACCTGTTTGGAATGTAATTCAGGAGTTTGCAAAAGACCAGTTTCCTTAGATCATATCTTTGCAAATATAGCACAAAAAGCTCTGAGATTCAGAACCAAGATTCAGTGCGATTTATTTTCAAATGGGTTTTTTTTTTCACCTCTGAAACATCGCAGAAAAATAGTTATAGCGAAAATGCCATGATGCCCTATTTGGAGCAGCAAAACCCTAGAACCCAAAGCTCTGATAACAAATGTTATGAAACCAGATCACAAAAAGATAGAAAAGAGAGATCAACACCTTATAATTCAACCCCTTCAAGGGGTCAACCTCCTTTACATTACACAAATGAACAATTCTTGGATGATTCAAATGACCAAAACCTCCTTTCTATATATAGGAGTCTAAGGAGTCACAATATAACCTAGCCGACCTAACAATACTAATATAAAGCCACAAAAATAACAATAGAATGATTCTATGGGGCACAGTAATAAAAATATGGGGATAATAGGGGCACAAAAATATTAATAAGGGATGCAACTACAATAGTAATGGGGTAATCACTAGTACTATAGGGACCTAACACTTTTTATACAAAAACTTGGTCTTTCTGCCCCAAAACTTGGGCTCTTAACCCCAAAATTGACTCTAGGGGACCCGTTCCCAACACCTTGTTAGGGTCATTGGTCTACGAAAAAAATATTTCTAAATTACTTGAAGGGAACTCAATATTTTGGAATAAATTATACACAATTGGGTGACCTCACCTTGATTGAATACTCTGATTCATATTTTGATGTAGATAAATAAATCAATGTATCTACTTTAGTTTATCTTATTAGTATTTTATTATGAGTTTCCTCCTAGAGGTCACACAAATAATCAGTTCATGCAGATTCCACAACTGAGATAGAATATGTGGTAGCAGTTGAAGCAACGAAGAAAATTGTGTGTCTCAGGAAAAGTCTGGAAGATTTGTAGGAGAAACAAGTGCATTCAACTCCTCTTTTGATTGACAACAGTTCTACAATAAATTTGGCTAAGAACCAAAAGTTCCATGATTGAATGAAGTCCATCAATAAAAAATTCCATCTGATTTGACATCATGTTGAGGCCAAAAAAATCCACCTATGTCATTGTTCCACAAATGACTAGATTAAAGATATCTTAACCAAAGTGCTTAGATGGGAAAGGTTTGAAAGATTTTGAATGATTCTTGGACTCACCAACATCCCTTCAGATTAAGGGGAGGAATGTTGAACACCTAAAATTTAGGAATAGGAATCCTATGTAAATATTATAAATAAAAAAATAAGAGTAGTTGCAAGATAAAAATCCATTGGGAGATGAAACCCAATCACCTCCCTCTCCTTTTATATATTCATATTCTATCTTAATGCAAAAGCAAAACTTCATTCGTGGAGTTACTCTTGGCCTAACACTACTACTTCTCCAATGTTCTCACTCACTCTACTACCCCAACCAACCATTACACAACTTCAAAATAAAGTATATAAAGCATGAAGGGCGAAATTTACCTTAGGCATGGGATCAAAGGTGCACAAATTAGACTAAATAAATCCACTAGCCCCACTACTTGTGCACTAAATCCATTCACACCCTTTGGAGGACTTAATGAACCGTTCTTGACCTTTACAACTTATTCTAGATGCCACTAGGAATTTCCATGCCAACTTTTAATTGATTTGTGCGAGGAATGATGAGTATTTTTCATTAAAAAACTTAGTCGCACACACAACACTAGCTAAACTTGACTAGATCCTTCAGTCACATACACATGCCTGCCTAGAGCCTTTCAGTAATATGCATAAGCCTCCATGGGAGAAACTAGGGTAAAACATAAGGAAAAACAATGGGCTTTCAGTTCAAAACCTATGCCACCTATTAGATAACCTTCTCCAACTCCTATTGAAGCCTCCAAACCTCTGTCATGCTCGGTAAGATCTCTACAAGTGGATCAAATACGTCTCCCAAGTGCTACTGCCATGTTAATATAGAAGCCAAAAAACAAGGCTTGGCAAGAGTGCTAACAAGTCCTCCACTCTCCAAAAACACCTCACAAGCTACAACAAATCTGAATAGACTTGTAACACCTCTATAGCACCTCAACAACATACTCATCAGATCATCACACTATTACAACAAGTCATAAGTATCCTAACAAGATCAACATGAAGAAAATCTCCATCACATGTAGCAATGCCTCTAACTCTTGTAGAATCATCTCCAATACCTATAGCAACAACTCCATTTATAGTAGTAGTAACCATGCCTCTAATCATGTTGACATAAGCCAACCTGTCCAAATCAACTAGCTACAATCAATCAAACATACGCATGAAAAAACACCTGCAAGACATGTTACAAGCTTGAAATCAATACCAACACACCTAAGTTGCAACTACATAAGCCATATTTCCAACAAAGAATACATTTGTAATATGACCATAGTTTTTTCCACGCCAAAGTGTCATGCAACCTGATTGTAGTTCACCTCCCAAATCATCTTGGCATGCTCGCTTGAAGGAACACAAAAGTGGCCTAGGTAGCATAATAATGCAACTTGGAGGTGGAAATCTAAAAATTTGTTGCCATCCACTAGAATCTCGTATGTGGTGGAAAACTCTTGATCATATTTCTATAGCTAGAACCATCTAGATGTCTTGTGGCCACAAGTGTTGAGAATGGTAATCAGTTCTGCAACTAGCAGCTGACTGAGGAAACCTGAAACATGATTATGCTTCCCTTCTTGTATTTAATGTTTGATAAGTGGAATTTTGTTGATATGTAGACCACTTCTTGTGTCGATCATTTTACAACTTCCATTTTGTTTGAATAAACTGAAGAGGCCATTGACCTATGTGGATGAAGATATCATTCCCTAGAGTGTAATGTTTCAATTCCCTTCATTTGTGCATGCCTACATGATAGAATACATCTCTTTTTCATAAGTGGGGTATTTACGAAATCGTGTCTCACTGTGATAGATCACTAAATGCCCTTGTTGGGTGAGAACTACACCAATATCTTAGTTAGAGGCATTTGTATCAATTTCAAATTTTTGTTGTAGGTATGGAAATGTGAGTACAGGTGTAGAGCAAAGGTGGCTCTTTAGCTTAATGAACACCTTCGCACTGCCCTTGGTAACCTGACTCAGAGACCAAATGATATGAAAGAATCCTAACATGAACCTTTGATAAACTTTGGCAAGGCACAAAAAGCTACAAATATCTGTTATAGTGGTCAGGGTTGGCCAAACATGAATGACTTGGATATTAGCTAGATCCACATGCATGCCCTACTCATCAATGATGTATCCTAGATATTGGACTTGGCTCATGCCAAAGGAGTATTTCTCCAAGTTGGCACATATTTTGGGTTGTCGTAGGGTTTGAAGGGCCTATCAAATGTGTTTTACATTCTCTTCCCAAATATTTTTCAATATGAGGATGTCATCCATATATATAGTCATGAACAAGTAGGTGAAGGTCTGCTAGATGTCATCCATCAGCCT
Source organism: Pinus taeda (assembly GCA_000404065.3). Classification (NCBI taxonomy): domain Eukaryota; kingdom Viridiplantae; phylum Streptophyta; class Pinopsida; order Pinales; family Pinaceae; genus Pinus; species Pinus taeda. The sequence continues at coordinate 13,404 of APFE031688571.1, read as the reverse complement.
CATAAAAGTTGCAAGGAATTTTTCAACCCGAAAGGCATGAGAAACCACTCAAAAATGACCTTCTTGGATTTGAAGGTTGTATTCCACACATATGTGTGTTCTATTAGCTCCTGGTTATAGCTAGAATTCAAATCGATCATTCTAAAATACTTGGTCATCTTGAGTTGGTTAAGAAGGTCATAAATTCATGGGATTGGGTACTTCTTCCTTAGTGTGATTTTGTTTAGTGCCTGATAATCAATGTAAAACCTCCAAGTTCCATATTTATTTTGTACAAGTACAATCTGGCTCCCATAATGTGAGGAACTTGGTAGGATATTCCCTTTTTGTAGCAACTCCTAGATTTTCCACTTGATTTCTCCATTTTCTAGAATTATTTCCAGAATTGAGTAGTGATATATTGGCTTATTGGGTAGAGGTGCTCAGGGAGTCATATTAATCAAATTATTGACTTGACAGTGCCAAGGTACCCCTATGGATGAGGAGAATATGTCCTTGTATTCTTCCATGACCTTGTCCACCTATTTTTTGCTACATGGGGGAACCCTTCTCAAGGGCCATGGATGTCACCACTATCTTCCCAGTGCTTTGAGAGCAAATTAGAAAGAATAAAAATTCTCATTCTAGGAGATGATATTACTACATCACATACCAGAGATCAAAGAGTTGGCAATAAATGGGGCTACCTTTGGTATTTTGTATAACTTATTTCCCAAAGTAATAATAATAGTGTCAGGCATAGACTCATACACAACATGATGCTTCCAAAAGTGTGTTTAGCCTAATAACACATCACAACCTTTAATAGGATCTACATCACACAATACCTCAAAGGGCTTGATGTGGTAGGGAAGGCAACACTACTAGATGACACATAAATCTCATCCTTGGTGGAGCCACCCAATGGTGTATGGCCACGGTGTGGTCAGTGGACCAAACCGCTTCACAATTTTTGATGAAATGAGGTTATTTTGGCTCCCACTATCGACAATGAACTACAACGAAGAACCCTTCACCCACATTTGTGAGTGGAAGAGACACTCCCCCTCCTCTGGATATTTGGGTTGAGTCTTCTAGACCTTGGTGGTGGCAATGGTGGCATTGGATTTTGCATCAATAATCAACTTCCCATTGTTGTTCCCCTTGTCAATATCTGGCTCAGAATCAAAACATGCATTATACTTTGAAGCTTTCAAATCAACCACTAATGACTGTGTGGAATGAAACTTATTTGTGTTTTGAGTGGGGCTCTTGTGGAACTCACACCACTTTCTTGCGTCCTTCTTTGTCTTCATGGGGCCATTATTTTCTTTCATCTTTGATGGTTTTTCCTGGGCCACTCCACCTTGGATCTGTCCTTTATTATGTAGCTTGGGGTTTCTCTTTCCCTTCTTCTGACTCGCATGTTGAAATTCGTGCTTATTTTGTTTTAATTTTTGTCCAATCTTGGCACCATATCGATATGTTGCATGAAGCGAAGAGATGTCCATGAACTTCATTCCTTCCTAAATTTATCTGTGCATAAAGTCATAGAACTTTAGCGCTAGATGTCGCTTAGAATCTTTGATACCCAACTTTGTACATAAAGTATGAAAATATTTCTAAACTCATGTATCTCTTGGTCCCTTTGCTAGCATAGTGTGGTCCATTGTATGTACTTGTCGTCATAGCTCCCCATAGGGTAATCTTGTTCCCTGGCAACATCTTAGAAATAATTCCAAAAGGAGCCATCTACAAATGAAGAGGATTCCTCAACCCTTTTCTTACAGTAAGTTTCCCACCAATCCTTGACATGGGGTGTAGCCTTAAGCAGTGCAAAAGCAATATTTCCCTATCGGAGAAATGATGGCCCAAAAAATAACCTTCCAACGTATTCAACCCTTTATCTACAACATCTGCATCTATTTGAACTTTGAATTTTTGGATATCAAAGTTCACTTGTAGCTTGAAGGGGGCAGTGCCTCCAAAGTGACTTCTAGATGAATAAGTAATGTTGGGGTGAATCTGTCAAAGGATCTGTGCTACTTGAGGGCTTCTTTGAGCAATTGTTTGATAGGATCTCCTGGAACCTCATCTTTCTTTTATTCTACCATGAAAGGTTTTCATTGTTGGCAGGGACAGTATTGCAAAGGCTCAACCAGTTCAAATCCCAACTTCTTATACCCCAACCTCATTGAGGACATGCAGAGAAAAACAGAGAAAGAGAATACCACTATGATAATACTGATCTATATTTATGAAGGAACAAAGTGAAATATATATATATATATAGATAGATAGATAGATAGAAACATACAGATAAATCGAAAACAAAACTTCAATTCATTAATAACAAAGTACTAAAAATTGTTTACATGCGAAATGGAAATAAACTATCTCAGGCGATGATAACTTATCTCAAAGAAGAGATGTGGTAGCTACATTCCTTATGAATTGTGTTATAATGGGGCTTGGAGGCCTATTTATTATTCAAAAAAAATGGAAAACCCTAAACATCCAAAAACATAACCCTAGGAAATCAAACACCAAAGGTCTGTGGGCTTCGTGGGGGTAAATTAGGTCATCAACTTCCCATGGTCATAACTTTAGCATATGATATTTGTTTGTGCGTATGATAACTTGTTGGCAATATCTATCTGAGGACTACAAATTTTGACTACAAACCCTTGTTATAAGCAATGGGTTTGCTTGCTTTCCAGAAAAAATGTTGTTTATTGCCTCCAAATGGCTCCAGAAATATAGGACCCAAAATAAAATACAAAAAATAGTAAATCATGCTACAATTGAAGAAATTGAAAGAAACAATGGTGGGGATCCAAGAGGAATAGGTAGGTGGCCACCAATATCTACCTAGGTTAGTCCTCCCCTCTTAAGAAGCAATGGTCCCTGTTGTAGCTTTTTGTTGTCAAAGGAAATGCTACTTAAAAATTTTCTGAATTTTTCCCATTAATATCCAACTAGTCTATCTGCCAAAGTGGGCTCTTGAAAATATACAAATTTCTAAGCAAGATTTGTTGGCATTATGACACAGGCTTGGAAAGTATGGCACAGGTATTGTCCTTGATGGCAACTCACTCGGCAAATCACTGAGATGACAGTTTAGGCTCATAGTCTCCCAGAATAAAGGAAAAGGAGGTATACGTAGGTTCCCGTTCACCAAGCCACGTATACACGTAGATTCACAGACTAAAAGGCGCATATCCATATACACGCACTTTCATGCATAGAAAATCACGTATAGTTTGGAAAACTTGGTTCTTGGTCCTTGGTATTTGGACCTACGGTTTTGGACCATAGTATCTCGTCTGAAGTGTTGAACCTAGGTATTTGGACCCAGGTATTGGTTTTAAGTGGCCATGGTATTGAGTAAGACCTAAGACTTTTAAAGGGAAGGAGATCATTAGGCAAAGGGACTCAAGTATTGAATATCTTATGAAGAGCAAGATCTAGAATACCGGTCATTGGGTTATGGTGAATAGCTGGATCTGAATCAAAGAGGAATCTGAGCACTAGAAGAAGGATAAGTTCTATTGATGGCTTAAGATCTTAAGACTTGAAGAGAAGTATCTTTGTGTGTTTTTGATATGTTATATTTGGCATATGACTTGATCTATAAATCTGATGATCTGGATATAACTGATGTCGGAATAGTTGAAAAGGGTAAATTATCTTTTATAGATCTGTATGCAAGTTCAACATAGAAAAGGCGTGTATACACATTGGTTCGGTAATTCAAAACGGTGTATATGCATGTTTTCCTTAATATAGCAGTGTATGCACATAGGTTCTACATATTGAAGTAGCATACTTCTCATAAAATATGTTTTCGCTACTTTTGTTTATTGTTGCAGTGTTCTGGGTTCAGGATTGGTTTCTGCTTACTGTTACTGTATTATGGTTACAACATTCAGAGAAGTGATTGTTTGATTCAGTTTTTGGTCGGTGCAAAGGAGATTGGTTTTTGTAGATATATTTGATGTTTGATTGATGTTATTGATGGAATCAGTCTGAAAATTTATGAAACGTGGTCCCTAGAAGAAAAGAGAAGGTTGTATCCTTCTGTAGGTCAAAACCTACGTACTAGTATATCAACTAGTACAAGAGCTAAAGGGGTTGTAGCTCCCTTTCAAGAGAAGCTGGAGAACGAGAGAAGGTTGTAGCCTTCTGCAGGTAGAAGCCTACATACTGGTATAAGACTGCACTAGTACAAAAATATTGTAAAAAGAAGTTTCTTATTAAAAGAAGATAGAGACGAATTGCAGCAGGTGGTTTTTACCCACATTGGGTTTCTACCTTATATATTGTGTTCATGTGTGTGATTGCCTATACTGTTTACTACACTTGACTACTATTTTATGGTTCTGATACACAAATTAATATCAACTAGCTTAATTAAAAGTCTGCAAGATATACACGATTTTCTCTAAACACAGTTGTGTATATACGCAGGTTAAATTAACAAAAGTAGTGTATATCAATTTGTTTATGGAAATGAAAAATTGTTAAATCGCTAATACTAATTCAACCCCCCTCTCAGTATTATTTCCAACAATTGGTATCAAAGCAGGTCCTTCAAAAGAAGCTTGATCACTTGAAGGAAGATCTATCATCATGAGAAACTACGAAAACGAGGCATCCATCAGATCACCAATATTTGATGGAAGCAACTTCATCTATTGGAAGGTAAGAACCATAGCCTACCTTCAATATCTTGGTACAAATGTTTGGGATATCATGGAAGGAGGATACACTTTTCCATCAGCAACTCCTACAGATACAGATGGTAAAAAGTAGTATGAAACAAATGCAAAGGCTTTCAATACTCTATTTGGGAGTCTATCTCAATCAGAATTCGTCAAGGTTATGCAGCTCAAAACTGTCAAAGAAATATGGGACAAGATCATTCTAAGCTATGAAGGAGATGATTAGGTAAAACATGAAAAACTACAATCTCTCAGAATTCAATATGTAACTCTAAAAATGAAAAATGATGAAAGTGTGGCTAATTATTTCTTATGTATAGATGAGATTGTTAATTGCATGAAAAACTTGGGTGAAGAGATAAAAGAAGTTACTTTAGTTGAAAAGGTTTTAAGATCTTTGTCTTCTAAGTTTGAATCAAAAGTTTTTGCCATAGAAGAAAAGCAGAATATTCAGTGTATTACCATGTCATAGCTACACGGAATCCTAACTACTTTTGAAATGAGAAAAGGGGGTCCATCAAACATGAGAGAAGCCACATTCAAAGCTTCAGGAAAAGGAGAATACAATGAGTCAGGACATACATTAGAAGGAGAGGAAGAATCAAACTTCGTCAAGAACCTTCAATAGGGTTTTGGAAGATTCAGAGGTAAGCTACCTTTCAATGCTTTACTTGTGGAAGAGTCGGTCACTATGAAGCCAAATTTCCTCATAAAGATAAGCTTGATAAAGGTAAGGAACTAGTTAAATGGAACAGAAAACAGAGTAAGCTTGATAAAGGTAAGGAACTAGTTAAATGGAATAGAAAATAGAATGTAAGTAAGAAGAGCTATTATACACATGAAGACAACGATGGATTTTCAAATAATGATGAAGATGAACATGGTAATGATTATGGACTTTTGATGGCATTTGAAGATGATGATTTCTTGGATGTTATAGATGAAGATGGTCTCTATGAAGAAATTTCTAAACTTAAAATTTGTTTAGAAGAAAAGAGTATGATTATAGATGCTCTAACATTCCAACTCACTGAAAGGGAAAAACACAATGAAAAGTTAGAATGTGAAATTGTGGGACTTAGAAAAGATATTCAGAAAACAAAAGTTCTTAATCTTAGTTTTACTAAAGGATCTGAAACTTTAGATGAGATTATCAAAGTGCAACATTCTCCTCTAATCAAGACAGGTCTTGGATATACTGAAGAAGTATCTCAAGCATAGAACCCATCCACCTCCAAAAGTTATCTTGATGCAGCAAGGAGAAGTGAACAAGTTGACAATCATCAACAAAGGCATAAAGCAGATCACCAGGTAAATCGGGGTCAATCTACTTTAAGGATGAACAGAAGCTACAACCAACCGCAGGTAAATCATTCTCAATTTGCCTCAAGAATGAATGTCAATAGAAACTACAATCACCTAGACAGTAGATTTGATAATCACAGGAATTTCTTTAATGGCCAATGTTTCTCATGTCATAACTTTCGACACAAAGCTTCTCAATGTGTTGCTTACAAGACCATCATGACTAGAGAAGCACGAAATCAAAGGAGTGTGACTGGGATCATGAAGAGGATGTACAATAACTTTTCTGCTCTTGAAAATGAAATAGAATTCTCTATTTGCAACAACTTCAATCATGAATATTCTGAATGCAGGAGTAAGTTTCGGAAAACATCTCAGAAGGAGCAAGCTTCATTGGGTCCCAAAACATGGAGAAAGAAAGAACCGCAACCAGAAAGATGTTGTATAGCCTTATATGCAGAAGGACAGGAAAATTAGTGGTACATCGACAATGGATGCACGAAACATATGATAGGTGATAAAGAAAAATTTCAGTCATATAGTGCCTTAGAAAAGGAAAGGAAGGTCTCATTTGGAAATGACATCCTTGCACTCATAAAAGGTAAAGGCTTTGTTCTTTTAAAAGAAAAGGTCAAAGCTAGAAATGTTATGTATGTTGATGGCTTAAAGCATAATCTATTGAGTGTCATTCAAATGTGTGATCAAGGAAATGAGGTAGTATTTTGATCAAATGGATGTATTTTTCATGAGCTTGATACAAGAGAAATAGTGATCCAAGGCATAAGAACTCCAAATAATTTATACATACTCAAGGGAGGACAACAACAATGCTATCTAAGAAAAAATGATGAACACTATCTATGGCATAGAATATTGGGGAATCTAAGCTTCCCTGAGATAAGGAAAGCATGCAAATATCAGGTTGTTCACAATCTTCCTGACATCATAATTCCAACCAATACAATATGCAAATCATGTCAGTTTGGTAAGCAAAATAGAACACATTTCCCTGAGAAGGAAGGATCAAATAGTAAGCCACTTGAACTTGTCCATACTGATTTATGTGGTGCATCAAGGAAAAAGTCACCTCATGGAGAAGAATACTTTATATTGTTCATTGACGACTTTTCTAGGATGTTTTGGATAGGAATTTTGAATCATAAAGATGAAGCTTTCGAAAAGTTCAAAGCTTTCAAAGCCTTGGTTGAAAATGAATCAGATCGCAGAATAAAATGCCTCAGGTCTGATCGAGGAGGGGAATTTACCTCAGATGAGTTTTTTGACTTTTGTGAAGAACATGGAATAAGAAGGGAATTCTCTACTACAAGGACTCTTCAGCAAACTGGAGTGGTGGAAAGGATGAACAGAACGGTTCAACAAATGGCTCGTGCTATGCTTGATGAGTCTGGAACTCCTGTAACCTTCTGGGGTGAAGATACATTTTCTACCATTACTATTCTAAACAAAACAAATGTCTAGGTAAACAACACTCAAACTCCTCATGAACTTTGGTATGGTAAGACTCCTACTATAAAATACTTCAAAGTTTTTGGAAGCAAATGTTACATCAAAAGGAATGATGAAAAGCTTGGCAAGTTTGAACCTAGAGCAGATGAAGGCATTCTCCTTGGGTACTCTTCCCGAAGTAAAGGATATAAATGTTACAATAAAAGACATGGAAAAATTGTTGAAAGTATTGATGTGGTGGTTAATGAAGCAGGCAACAATCCAAAGCAAATAAAAACTGAAGATTTTGAAGATGATGAGGACTATCCTTCAACATCAAATCAGACTAATGCTGGAGAAGAAACCTATGAGGCACTAGAAGAATAGATAAGGGTATAAGAAAAGACTCCATCTAGATATGTCTAGAAGAACCATCCAGAGACTCAAATTTTGGGGCAGAAAGAGACAGGTGTATAAACAAGAAGAACTATTATACAAGCTTCAAGCTTTCTAGCATTGCTCTCCTTTGTTGAACCAAAAAATATAAGTGAAGCATGCAAAGATGAATGCTAGGTCAAGGCCATGAATGAAGAACTTGAGCAGATTGGAAAGAATAACACTTGGGAATTGGTTCCTAGACCTAATGATAAGAATGTCATAGGGACCAAATGGATATTCAAAAACAAGCTGAATGAAAATGGAGATGTTATTAGAAACAAGGCCAGACTTGTTTGTAAAGGGTATGCTCAACAAGAAGGTATAGACTTTGAAGAAAATTTTTCACCAGTTGCCATACTTGAAGCCATAAGAATGTTCCTTTCTCTTTCTAGCTTTCAGAAGTTTAAAGTATATCAAATGGATGTGAAATCTGCCTTTCTAAATGGAAACTTAGAAGAAGAAGTGTATATTGAGAAACCAGATGGATTTATCCTTGGAAATGATCCAAAACTTGTATGTGGACTCAGAAAGGATCTCTATGGTCTTAAACAGGCTCCAAGGGTTTGGTATTATAGTCTGGACAAATACCTCCAGCAACAAGGCTTTTCAAAGGGATCAACAGATAGCAATCTATATATAAAAATTGGCAATGATAAATTTCTAATACTTGTTGTGTATGTTGATGATATCATCTTTGGTAGAAATGAAGAAGACATGAGTCAAAACTTTGCTTTGGTGATGCAGAAAGAAATTGAAATTTCCATGCTTGGTGAGCTCACATACTTTCTTGGTTTACAAGTCCAACAAAACAAAGACGGTATCTTTCTATCACAAACCAAGTACCTCAAGCAAACCTTGAATTAATATGGCATGGAAGATCAAAACCAGTATGTACCCCCATGGTAACAGGGTGCAACCTTAACACAAATGATGAATCAGCAATAGTACATCAACCAACCTATAGATCCATGATTGGTGGTCTACTCTATCTGATAGGTACCCGACCAGACATCATGCATGCAGTGGGAATAGTTGGAAGATTTTAGAAAAATCCAAAAGAAGCACACCTTCAGGTAGTTAAAAGGATTTTCAAATATCTTCAGGGAACACAAAACTATGGCTTATGGTATCCTAGAGATACATATCTCACACTTCATGCATATACAGATGCAGATTGGACAAGAAGTATGGATGACAAAAAAAACACTAGTGGTGGTGCATTCTTTATGGGTTCCAGATTAGTATCTTGGTTCAGCAAGAAACAAATTTCAATTGCATTATATACAACTGAAGCAAAATATGTGGTTGCTGCATCTGGCTGCACACAACTCCTTTGGATGATGCAAACATTGCAAAACAGTCAAGTCACTTGTACTCCACCTATCTCCATAATATGTGATAATACAAGTGCAATTAGTATTTCAAAGAATCTAGTCATGCATTCAAAGACCAAGCACATAGTTATCAAATATCATTTTATCCGGGAACAAGTGCTTGAACAAAAGGTCAAATTTGAGTATGTTCCCTTCAAGGAATAGATTGCTGATATATTCACCAAACCACTACCCAGGGAGACATTTGAATACCTTAGACAGAAGCTTGGAGTAGTTAATGCATCATCTTGTTGTTGACACTTATCTATTTCAGAGAAAAGTGGTTGTACGTGAGTTTCATGAAGAGCATCCATGTACATAAGCCGATTTCTATGGATACAGTCGCATATATGTTGGTTTGAAGAAAAACGGTGGGCCAGACTCAGAATGAAAAGAGTCTGATATGGGTCTGACAGAGACCATCTGGCACAGGTTCAAGGGGAGCATATACTCCTAATAATGAATTGTTGGCATTATCTTAGAAGATCTTGGTACAACTTCACATTTGTTTTTTATTTAAGTGGAACAGATGTAGAGGGAGAACATGGTTGATGGTCCAGATGGTGATAGACAGATGCTGCTAATGATAGTTGCCGATGACTATCATAGTCTTGTCTTAGATATTTGGTCTCTATGTCATGTATTTATTTTATTATCAAGGTCATGTAATGATCTATCTTGTTCCCCACTATGCCTGGGATGGATGATGTAATGTTCTTGTCTTATCATGTATAAACTTTTGGTGTATCCCCACTTAGTTGGGTGGATGAGTCAATCTTGGTATATCCCCACTTGGTTGGGAGATGGATGTATGTATAAGTCTTTGGTGATAGGAAGGTCATTTATGATGTATAGAGTCATGTTTCTTGTAGAACATCTTTTTGTAGACCTTGCTTACAGTCAAGGGGGCACACTTTAGCAGAGCAGAGATTTCAGCATGTACTCAGGGGGAGCATAACCCTTTGCCCTTAATGACAAAGGGGGAGAATGAATTTGAGTAACTTGGGGTTGCCATCAAGTCTAAAGGGGGAGATTGTTGACATTATGACACAGGCTTGGCAAGTATGGCACAGGTATTGTCCTTGATGGCAACTCACTGGACAAATCACTCAGAATATATTTTGGGCTCACAGGCTCTGAGAATAAAGGAAAAGGAGTTATATGCAGGTTCCCATTGACCAAGCTGCGTATACATGTGGATTCACAGACAAAAAGGTGCGTATGCATATACACGCACTTTCATGCATAGAAAAGCATGTACAGTTTGGAAAACTTGGTTTTTGGTCCTTGGTATTTGGACCTATGGTTTTGGACCATGGTATCTTGTCCGAAGTGTTGAACCCAGGTATTTGGACCTAGGTATTGGTTTTAAGTGACCACAGTATTGAGTAAGGCCTAAGACTATAAAAAGGGAAGGAGATCATTAAGCAAAGGCACTCAAGGATTGAATATCTTATGAAGAGCAAGATCTAGAATACTAGTCATTGGGTTGTGGTGAATAACTAGATCTAAATCAAGGAGGAACCTGAGCACTAGAAGAAGGATAAGTTCTATTGATGGGTCGAGATCCTAAGGATTGAAGAGAAGTATCTTTGTGTTCTTTTAATCTGTTATATTTGGTGCATGACTTGATCTATAAATCTGATGATGTGGGTACAACTGATGTCTGAATAGTTGAAAAGGGTAAATTATCTTTTATAGATTTGTACATGGGTTCAACATAGAAAAGGCACGTATACACACTGGTTTGGTAATTCAAAACAGTGTATACGCAGGTTTGCCTTAATATAGCAGCGTATGCATGTAGGTTCTACATATTAAAGTAGCATACTTCTCATAAAATATGTTTTAGCTACTTATATTTACTGTTGCAGTGTTTTGGGTTTAGGATTGGTTTCTTCTTACTATTACTGTATTCTGGTTACAACATTCAGAGAAGTGATTGTTTGATTCAGTTTTTGGTTGGTCCAAAGGAGATTGGTTGTTGCAAATATATTTTATGTTTGATTGATGTTATTGATGGATCCAGTTTGAAAATTTATGAAACATGGTCCCTAGAAGAAAAGAGAAGGTTGTAGCCTTCTGTAGGTCAACACCTATGTACTAGTACATCATCTAATACAAGAGCTAAGGGGTTTGCAGCTCCCTTCGAAGAGAAGCTAGAGAACAAGAGAAGGTTGTAGCCTTCTACAGGTAGAAGCATGCGTACTAGTATAAGACTGCACTAGTACAAAAATGTTGTAAAAGGAAGTTTCTTATTAAAAGAAGATAGAGATGAATTGCAGCAGGTGGTTTTCACCCACATTGGGTTTCCACCTTATATCTTGTGTTCATGTGTGTGATTTCCTTTACTATTTACTGCACTTGATTACTGTTTTATGGTTCTGATACACAGATTAAGGTCAGCTAAATAAATTAAAAATATGCAAGATATACGCGGATTTCTCTAAACACAGTTGTGTATATATGCAGGTTTAATTAATAGAAGTAGTATATATCAATTTGTTTATGGAAATGAAAATTTTTAAATTGCTAATACTAATTCAACGCGCGACCCCCCCCCCCCCCCCCCCCCCTCCCCCCCCTAGTATTATTTCCAACAAGATTGTCATTATAGAATATGCTGGTTATTTATAATAGTTTAAATTTTTTTAAAAAAATTTAATTTTATAAAAAAGTATAATTTATATTATATTTTTATAAAATTTTATTTTTAATATTAATTTTATGAAAAATTATTGAGAAAAATCGAATCTCCAATTTCATTAAGCATACAACCAATTCTACCGAGCATCACAAGCTAGAAGACAAGGTTCAATACAATAATCACCATGCCAAGGAAGGAGTCAAAATTGTGCACTACAAATCAATAAAGGCAAGATGCACCCAACCTTATAAACCCAAGCATATTGTTTCACTTTCTCAATGTGGGAAATATAATTGAATACCAAAAAGGAGTCCAAGCCAAAAAAGAGCCAAAGTCCAAATCAAAGCAACACATCAAGTGCTGAGACAAAGAACCTACACGAGGAATAAAGTTTGTGCACAACGCTTTGAAAAATGTCAAGATCACATCAAAAGCATAACATAAATTGTTCATATTCAATTGAGGGCATCCCAGGTTATCCGAGATTTAATAGATTGTGGGGGGGGGGAGGTCTGCAATGGTTATTTCCCAAAATCATCTTTGCAATGTGGCAACTCCAAGAGAATTATGTCACCCCCTTAGTTAAAAACCACTTACAGCTATAGACCTCTTCCGCAATCCACTTTTGGTTTTTGGGATATCACTATTATAATTTTTATAGCACCATTTAGCACTCCTATAGACTTGATGCTCTTATATGGCCTTGGGTAACCTTTTTCCATGCAGACTTTATCTTATACTAAAACACAATATTTCAAATTCCATATGTGACTCTACCCACACTAAATCACGTACATAAGTGTGTTAGGGTCCCACCCTAACCCCCTTATCTATGTAATGGGACCACGTCATAGTCAAGAGTCAATAAAACCCATATTAATAATTGTAAGTGGTTAATCCGCAACATCAATTAGTTGCAAATAGGCTGTAGTATTAGATAGATGGTATTAGTAATACGCGGTATTGGCCCATGGTATTGCACGTATGAGTCATATATAAAGGATAGAAACTCCCTGCGAGGAGTATCGTGTCTTATTTTGTAATCGAGCTCTGCTCTATTGGAGGTTGCCCCCTCGAAGAGGCAAGTGAACATTACTCTCTGAATAATAAATTCATTGCTATTCTATGTTCTGGGTATTTTTTCTTCGCATATTCTGTATTTGGGTGTCATTTGCAGGTTAAGAGCATAACAAGTGGTATCAGAGCACTTTCCAGGGTCGGTGGGATCTCCATTTCGTAGCAAATTTTTTCTTCGCATATTCTGTATTTGGGTATCATTTGTAGGTTAAGAGCATAACAAGTGCATCCTCGCAGGGAGTTTCTATCCTTTATATATGACTCGTACGTGCAATACCACAGGCCAATACCACGTATTACTAATACCATCTATCTAATACTACGACCCATTTGCAACTAATTGTGGTTCCGTAATTAATTGCGGATTAACCACTTACAATTATTAATATGGGCTTTATTGACTCTTGACTATGAC
>APFE031688568.1:0-12799 GCA_000404065.3 Pinus taeda | reverse complement strand
GCACATAGAACAACATCAGCCCAAAACATTATCTTTACATTTTTGAAAAAAAGCATGGATCGTACCATATTCAAAATCGTTCTGTTCATTCTTTCAGCTACACCATTCTGTTGGGGATTATAAGGCACAGTTGTTTGATGTTAATCCCATGTTGGCGAAGATAGTGTTCAAATTCATTTGATGTATATTCTTTTCCATTATCAGTGCGAATAGACCCAATATGAGATTGTGCATCATTTTCAATCCATTTATGAAAATTCTTGAATGTTAGGAAAGCATCAGATTTGTTCTTCAATAAATAAACCAAACACATTCTGGTGTAGTCATCAATAAATGTCATGATATATTTATTTCCATTTGCAGAAGGAACAGGCATTGGACCACATAAATCTGAATGAATAAGTTCAAGCTTCCTATGTGCTCTTGAATGTGAGTCATGAAATGACTGTTTGCTATGCTTTCCTAGAATGCAAGCATCACATTGCTTAAGTTTTCTATGAATTGTAGGCAAACCAACAACACCATTTTTCTTCAATAAACGGAGACTGTCATAGTTTAAATGTCCAAATCTAGCATGCCATAATAAACTTGATGGAAGTGTACCTTCTTCATGATGAGAAATATATGAGAAATGTTGTGCATGAACAGATGGTCCTTGCAGTTTGAAAAGTGTTTCTTCTTCTATTTCCCTCATGAAAAGTGAGTGATCAGATGATTTTCTCACCTCAAGCTTGCCATCAAACATAGGAATGGAGTGACCTTGCTGGCGGATGTGGACCAAGGACAACAAGTTTCTGTTGAGCTGTGGGAGATATAAAACATGATCAAGAAGAAAGTCTGAGAGACCAGGCAGTTTAAGCCTGATTGTGCCAAGCCCTGATGGCTTGATTTATGACTGATCTGCAAATTATACTACTCCATCAACATTGTCAGTGAAATCTTCAAAAAAATCTTTTCTATGAGTCATGTGACAAGTTGCTCCTGAATCAAGCAGCCAATCATTTTTCCAGGAAGCAAGTGAAGTGTTAAACAAATCTTCATGTACTCCAATGTTACATTGTGCCTCAACATAGTGAGCGGATTCAGGTGCTTTACCTTTGTCTGTATCATCAGTTTTACCTTTCTATTGGTTTCTTCTCTGCTGAATTTTGTCCCATGGTAGCTTGCATGTAGAGGCATCATGTGAGCGGATTCAGGTGCTCTGATACCATGTCAGGCCAGGAGTAACTCCAGAAAACTGATTCATTTATTCCATTAGGAAACTATCTGTTATATACATGAATGTGATCGTTCAGTTCATCTTCTTGATGACTGTTCACATTCAATTCTCCCAATCACCGAGGATTAGGTGTCAACAATACCTAATCCTGAATTTTTTTTTTCCATAACCTGAAAATCGTGCATCCATTTACAAAACCATTTTACAAGGAGTTGTACAGGGATGATGGCAACACACTTGAGCAGTTTCAGCCAATTCCGTTGCACAATTTCCAAGAAATTAGCCTCCATCACCTTCATCCATTTTTTCATTTTCTCCATATCCGTGCATCCGTTTCAAAACCTATTTCATAGGGATATGCATATGGGTGATAGTAACCTACCTAAGAATTTTCAGCTGATTCCGACGCACAGTTTCCGAGAAATTGATCTCTGTAATCTTCAGCCATTTTCCATTTTTTTCGAAATCAGTGCATCCATTTATTGCAATTTATCTATGGGAGGTGCATAATGATGACAGGAACATGCTCAGAAAGTTTAAGATTGATCCAGTCTATCGTTCAGGAGTGATGGTGAAAACAAGTTTCTATCCTGTGAAAATTCAACATCAGCAGCTTGAGGGTGTAGATTTGAATGTGAAGCCAACCCCTACAGTGTGGATCCGACCAGAGGATACCTACACAAGAAAGTAGCCATGAGTCAGCAGCCAAGCGATCATGCAACCACCGAAACAAATGCATGCAACAACAAAAAGCACCTCACAACAACCATTTCACTTCTAGGTATGTGACTAAAACTTGTTCCTCTATTGCATGCATCTAATTGAAGAATTACATGAATGAATGGAATGGTGGGATTAAGCCATGAATCTAGCAAGGTTAACCCAACATTTCCTTCTCTAGCGCTCAGCCAGAAGTCATGCAGTACACGTGGACAGTCGACTCACGTGAAAATTAAAACAACCGGGAGTGTTGGCCGTTTAAACCTCAGTTCAATTGATGGCAGTGATTACAGGGGAAAACATACAGTTTATGAACAACACTACTATCTGCATTTGGCCATGTACACCTAGCCACTTCACTCCCTCACCACAAATCACGCAACAATTACAAAAATGCTCGACTGACTCTCACCACCCTCTGTTCAACTACGGTCATAATTGGACAATGCGTCCAGCACGTCCAGATCAGTTAAACAATGGTCCTCTGCAAGATTCCTACCTGATTTCTCGAGATTTCTGCCATTTTCTTTTAAAAAAATTCCCGCCTATCAGGCTCTACAGGAAGCGCAGTTTCGTTCTACAGGAAGTATTCTATGGGAAACGCAGAAAACAACCATGCAGAAAGAAAACCTGGGATTTTCGGCGAATTTCAAGCTCCAAATGAGGTAGGATCGGGGAAACCTCGTTGTGCATGATTTGTTGGTGAAAAATGGTGAATTGAACAAGGAATTAAATTAAAAAAATGAAAGGAAAAGTCTGCCTACACATTGAAAAAAGGTGAAAAGTCTGCTTGCATATTTTCTGAGTTCTACACAGTTCTTTTTTCCCTCTGCATTCGAAGTCTTGCTTCTTCTTTATCACCTTATTCTAAAAAGAGAGATGCAACCATAGGAACTAAGCGTGTGTGAAAGAATGAATTTTCAAGACTATCCACTTTCTAGAAGAAAAAAACTATGTTATTTGTTCTCTGATCTGTAAAAAAAAATGATTTCTTTTCAAAAACTAAGAATCAAATTCAAGTTGGAAAAGTTTGAAGAGAAAAAAAATTGGAAGATGTTGTTGTGAAAAATATGAAAATTACAGGAGCAATAACAAGTTTACAAGAGGGGAAATGAGCTATCTTCTTAGAAGAAAACAGGGGTTTTTTGAAAAATTTTTGGCTTCAAGAGAAGAAGAAAACAAACAGTTTTATTTGTTGCATGTTTATGCAAAAGAAGCGATGCAATTCTAGGGAAGAATCAAGCCTAAAGAATGTGAAAAAAACCAATGATGAGGGAGCATAAATCATTCAGGCAAAGGGCAAAACAAAGGAAGAATAGAAAAGAAAAAGACTACAGCAGAGAAGGCAGAAGCTAAACAAGATGACAAGAAAGCCAAAACATAGCGTGAGGAAGCAAGCTAATAGAGGAAGAGAAGAAAAAAGAAGAGGGAAAAAAGGAGGAAGAGCCACATCCAGCCAAGTAGACCAAAACAGTTGAAACAGTTTCTACAGGAAATAGTGAAAATTGTTTCGACAGGAAGCCAGAAAACAGTCAGCACAGGACTTTCTACAAGAAGTATGGAAGCAAAGGAACAAAAAGGGGAAATCAAATAAGATTTTGGCTAGGGAGGCAGCAACTATGCTGGCTACCTTGAGCAAATATCCTAAAAAAAACGGGAAGCGAAAAAGGGAGACTTCCATGTATTTTAAGGCAAGAAGGAGCATGAAGATAAAAGCAGGTAGACCCCAGCCACAGTCAAAGGGGCCAATTTTCATTAAGGACAAAAAACTAAACAAAAGGAGGAGTCTCCTTCAAAGAGATCCATCATCTATGAATGAGGAAGCCAAAAGCCTTCACCTAGAGAGAGAGAATTAAGATGATGGACTCAAAGACAGTTCTACAGGAAGTTGAGATCCTTCTACAAGAAGCTGAGAATTCTCTAAGAAAAGGAGCACAGGCAGTGCAAAGAAGCAGAGAGAAAAGCATGGTTTCATGACCGAGAGGAGCACGTCACTTCAGGAGCTTGGCATGATAGGGAGGCCACCAAGGCCATCAGAGAGGAGGAGATACATTAGTTTCTGAGAGGATGAGCAACACTTTCAATAGGGGGTGATGATGAGCCCCAAAAAAGGATAATTATATGGGCTCATTCAACCTCCTAATTTGAATTAATCCACCATTCTCATTAGTTTATCGCATTTTTTTATTATATTTATGTTAGTAGAGTGAACTGGGTTAGTCCTTATTCCAACAAGTCTAATGTGTGCTTTACGCAGTGTTTTTGTTCAATTTGAAGACAAACTCAAAGGTTTAAATGAGCACTTGGCATCCAAATTCGTGGAGAGGATTTTTAGGGAGGTGTCCCCTTCATTTATGGGCCCTTAACTTGAATTCTCCACCATCAGCTCCGAGTTCAAGGGCCACGAAATTGATGATCACAAGGGCAGCCAAGCAAGTCAAGTCAGACTGTTGTTAACTGCAAGTTTTGGGCAGCCAAGTCCCTAAAGTTTAGGAGGACTATTGGGGTTATCAATTTTTATAAATAAGAGTTCTTAGGGCCTCATTTTCGTTAGCCAGTAGTTATTCACTTTGTGGGCAGAGGTTAGCTAGTTGTAGCTTAATTTTAGTCATTCTTTTAGTCATTTTTTAGGCAGTAGATTAGCTCTGCATTTCAACACATTTTCAATTTTTGCTTGTGGACGGGTTTTTGGAATGTAACTATTCTTTTGATCAATAAATATGAATCCAGCTTTGCACCATCTCTAATATCTCTTAGGAGGCTATAGCTTTTGGGGTTGGACCCATCTCAAGTGCCCAATCCCTCCTTTGTTTACTTTCATGTGTCTTTGTTGCATTCTTAGAATAAAATTTGTTATTTAGATTAAAAGATTTCTTTTTACTTAGGTCGTTTTTGATGATTAGAATAGCTTTTCATGTTCAGATTTACTTGATAGGTTAATCATAGGGAAGATATTTAGAAAAACGCTACCAAGCACCTTGGATCTCACCTCCCCCTAAGTGGAATCATGAGTTGGGACCAAGGTGACCTTGCTGCCACCAAAAACATTCTTTTTGCTTCACCATGCAATTAGTAGTGTTATATTCTTAGTTTCCAAACGTGATATCAGTTTTGGTTGCATGCTTAGGTTCATGATTGCTCAGTTTCATAGTTACTTCATATTATTTTGCTACAAATAGACTTCTGTTCATTTCCTTTGCTGTTATCTAGGTCAAATTAGGTCAAAGTAATTAGGTTCTTGATTTTCCAAGTCTTCATTTGTCAAATTCGAAAAGTAACTTGCAGATCACCTGTTATACTCCTCTATCTGCCCATTCTTCATCATACCACCTTCTCCAACCCCTAATCCAATATTTCTTCCCTTCATTTGCCACGTTTTCCCACTTTGACCTAATTTCTACATTCTTGTGCATCATTGCTCCCTCCATCTTCAAACGAATCCATTCACTCCTTAGCCTCATTTACTAGGTCCTAGACCTATTAACATCCTTATCCAACCTCCATTTCCACTTTCCCACCATTTTTCCTCCATCAAACCTCCAAAATCCTCTTTTCGGAACATCCTGTAGAAAATCACAGAACATCCTGTAGAAATTCCAGAACATCCTATATAACCCCTGTAGACTTCCTGTAGAAGCTCACGAAAGTGATTTCTTGAGATCAGATCACTGTGAAACTCTCAGGAAGGGTGCTAGGGACACCTTAGGCCCTCTTCGAACCTTCCCAACCGTCTGCAAGCATTTCCTCTCGCCAATCCACCTCTGCATAGTCAAAATCCAGTTAAAAGCACATGCATGATAGTTCTAACAACTTATTCAAAAATACAAAAATATGTTTTTTTTAGATGTTACTATAGAAGTAGCTTAAACACGTGCAATTTACCTTCCTAGAAGTCAATGGCATCTCTTTCAGTAGCTTGCATCCTGTTTCTTGCATCAGTAGGGCTAGTTGGTAAAATTAGGGTTTGCTAGGGTTTACGTTTCCTTTCAACTTTCCAGTTTCTTTTTGCAAGTAGAATAGCCTTCTTTGAGTTAGCTTTCATCCATCAGTTAAAAAGCTTCTTCTGAGAGCTCATAGAAGTTGGCTTAAGCTCCTAGCTAACTTGTGCAAGCTGATCAAGTGACAGTCGTGGTAAGAGCTAGTACTTGTGCATACACCATTGTCACTTCCAAGTTTGTTACGAACTACCATATGGATAAAATTAAAGAAGGGAGTTACAGAAGTTGTAGCATTATTGCTACAATATTGGGGCTCACCACCCAACATAGATAAATGTCCTAGCACCTTTCTTAGTCTCAGTGTCAGCCTTACTGGCCTCTAAACAACTCTCAGATCCTCTGTGTTAGCTCCTGCCTCTTCGCGTCACCCATGCACTAGCCCTACAAGTGACTGTGCAGTCCTGCTGCCTCTACATCTACCTGAGAGGTACTAGATCCGCCTCTCTAATTTTTGTGCTGATCTTCTGGTTCTGATCCCGACTCTCTGTTTTGTACCTACTATTTCTTGTTGTAATCCTGACCTCTAGTTGAAATTTCTCAGCTGACCTTGCTCCAGAAATCGAACTGATTGGTCTCCCACAGTGTCTCTCCAACTAACTCTCAAGTCCCCTTTTATACTTTTCCTATTGATGAATCAATGGCCGAGATTCAATGCCTAATGAATATCTAATATTAAAATAGACTTGATACTTACTGTTTGGAAGCTTCTCATCTTTGTCTTTATTAATACCCATTAATATTTTTATTTCCCTAATTAAGTCCCTAATCAATGTCTAATATTAAAATAGACTTCATCCTTACCGTTTGGAAGCTTATCATCTTTATATTTATTATGATCCCGACTCTTTGTTTTGTACCTGCTACTTCCTGTTGTAATCCTGACCTTTGGTTGAAATTTCTCAGATGACCTTGCTCCAGAAATTGAACTGATTGGTCTCCCATAGTGTCTCTCCAACTAACTCTCAAGTCCCCTTTTATACTTTTCCTGTTGATGAATCAATGGTCGAGATTCAGTCCCTAATCAATGTATAATATTAAAATAGACTTGATACTTACCGTTTGGAAGCTTCTCATCTTTATTCCCTAATTAATGTCTAATATTAAAATAGACTTCATCCTTACCCTTTGGAAGCTTATCATCTTTATATTTATTATAACCCATTAATATTTTTATTTCCCTATGTTTAGACTTAGGAACTCATTAAAAACTAATAATTATTTTAACAACTCTTCATCTGGATGGATTTTTCCAAAACCATTTATGGGTTTTGGATATCACATGTGCTTTAGCCTCCCCACCAATTTTCATGTCTATATCACATCTGATGCTAGCCTAAATAAAAAATATAGGGAAGACAACATTCAAAACCAAGCAAGATTTGTTTGAATGGATTGTTACACCTTTTGGTCTTTTCCATGCTCCTCGTACTTTTATGCATATGAAGAAAGATGTTTTGAAGCCATTTCTAGACAAGATAGTTTATTTACATGACTTTTTCATTTTCAGAAAATTTCATTATGAACATGTCATGTGTGAGAGAAAAATATTTGATATCATATTTGAAGAACATTTGTTTCGGAAGATGTCAAAGTATATGTTGGATAAAAATTCTTTGATGTACTTGAGCTGTGAAATTGGTTCTTCCAAGCGTGTTCAGGTCCCCAAAGAGTTTTTGGCAAATTACATGGGATGTGGAGAAGGTGAGTTGAAGTTATACCTCTCCATGATTGATGTCGTAACAATCTGTGGTGGTATTGACTCCATTCCTACAGAAACAGGTGAAAGAGTCATACAAACCCATGAAGCGAAAAATGTCTTTGCTCTGCTCACAATTTACATAGGCATGCTCAAAATAGTCATTTGGAAAATAGGTTTTTTCGGAGCAGCCCAATGTTGGAGGAGAAATTTTGTTAACTTTTCTCCTATTGCAGTTCATTTGCATTCGTTGGCAATTGTGCAAAAGGTCTTCCAATGGGGAGGTAAACAACAAAAGGCCTTTGATGCTTTAAAACAAAAGATCATTATAGCTCCAATACTTTCTTTTCCAGACCTGAGATAGTCATTTAAGTTTTAGGTTGTTGTATGTGACTATTGCTTTTGGGAAAATTAGTGTTGCTATTTGATCTTCTAGTCCCACTAAGTCTGGTAGCTATCTTAGAAACAAACAATTCAAAGCAACTTGTGTTTTCCTTTATGGATGATAGATAAAGGAGAAGCAAAGAGCACCAACCTCAGTCTTTCGCTTGGATGCTAGCTTGTTTCCTCTCTCCTTTGATAGAGCTTCACCACTCGTTTCTCACTTGTCTCGCTTCAAAGAACACCTGTAGAAGCGAAGAAGCAAAATACCATCAAAGCATAGAGATCTATAATGCCATAAACAATGTAGAATCAGATGTACATTAACCATACAATTGCATTCACAAATACAATATTTACAGGAACACAAGTATATGGAGGAAAACTCAAATAGCTTTATTGATAATAGAAGTAGAAGAGAGGATTACAGCCTAACTGTCTGATCTAGCATCATCCTCCCAATATCAAATCCCTCTTCACCTCATGAAAAGCAAGATCGAGTATAATCTAACTAAATATTCTAAGTTTTAGAGAATGGTTAGACAAAGCAATTGTTGTATATAGAAGTGCGCATCTTTTCAACATACTAACATATAATAACACAATAATTGTAGAGTATAGAAATGTGCGGTTATTCATATAATTAATTACAAACAATGACATTTCCATGTTATTTTAAGTTTATTAAACCTCTGTATTTGGTCTTTCTATATGGACTAACGATGATGATTGAGTTGATATTCTCAAAGTAACAATAAAGTTGATAACTTTTCTTGATAATTTTATGAATTTTTGCAAAATACTAATGTTAATGGTCTCCAATTATGTGCAGAAAGTGAATAAAGTAATTCTTTCCTATTAATTGAACAACACAAATAAAGGAATTATTTTCTACGACAATAGAATATTATGTAAGAGAGTATATAATCTTTAAGATAGACTTGCTACCATTGTTTCCACACACAATGTTAACATAGATTTATTACAATTTTTTAATTTTAGTGTCCATATATTATATTTCAAGATGGTTAATGTTAATATTTGCATTGTAATTATTAGTCCCTAACATCTAGTAAATGCCATGGACTATAGTAATCGATATGGCGGGTTTGACATTAACTATTGTTGTTGCTTACTCTCCTGACTGTGGCAAGTAACCAAAGTTTTTAACTTAATAATATATGAAATTTTTTTAGGGCCTTCTTATTTAGCCTCTTCCCAAAACAGAGAGGCTAAACCATATATTATAATATCCATTTCCTTTCCAGCATTTTGAATTTTTAAAAAGGTCTTAAACTAATGCTAACATTAATTTGAATAACATTCCCGAAGCGGAGAGGCTAAACAATATAGTATAATTATCCATTTCCTTTGCAGTATTATGAGGTTTTAAAAAGGTGTTAAACTAATGCTAGCATTAATTTGAATAAAATTTCATGCTTATAAATTAAAAAAAAAAGCATATGTTTGATTACATGGTTTCCAAATTGCCAATGTTGTAGTCTTTTTCGATTACATGGTTGCCAAGTACATGGACGCCAAAGTTGTAGGGCTTAAACACATGGCTTATAGATGGCTCCTACCTGTTTAAAACTTTGCATGAGAGGAACATCCGGAACATCCAACTATCAATTGAACTGGGCACCTTAGAATATATAATATGGGAAGAAG
Organism: Pinus taeda; assembly: GCA_000404065.3. Classification (NCBI taxonomy): domain Eukaryota; kingdom Viridiplantae; phylum Streptophyta; class Pinopsida; order Pinales; family Pinaceae; genus Pinus; species Pinus taeda. The sequence goes on along the minus strand of APFE031688568.1, from coordinate 3,114 downwards.
GAAAATGAATTATATGGCCTATTCCTCTTCGTTATTTTGATGTGTGCATGTATTGGCATTGTCCCTTGCCCCTTCTTATCGTTACTACAACAACTTGTTGTGCCCTTGCTTCACACAGCAACCACAACTGCAACAGCCTGCTTCACGCCCTAGGAATAGAGAAAAACAAGAGTTTGCATCTCTAAGAAGTAGAATGTGCCATAAGGGATTCCATATTCATCCCGACTTCTCTTTATTGCAACAATATCATCACCTGAGATGATATAACAATCCATGATAAGGACATGTGAGCAGGAATCTGCATATAAAAGGGAAAACATATCATTTAACTAAGCAGCAACAAGTATGGCATATTTTGATCATCGATATGTCATAAGAAGTCTTGAAAAGGAGCCATTCTCACGCTAATAAATATGTAAAATTAAACTAAACTCTTCTTGTTTCTTGCAGCCATTTAAAATTGTTATCCTGTAATTTTTTTGTAGTACTTTTTACCTATGAAAGTGAGAACAAGGATAGACTCATAGGAAAGATGTAGAATGTTTATTTCACTATATATTTTTGAAGGTTCTCTCTTTACACATCTTATAAATAGAGAAAGCATGAGATTTCATATGCTTCATACGAATCTGAAACTTTTATATGGTCAGTTATGGTCAGTTATTCAAAGGAACAAGAACAAGTTTATTCAAAGAAACAAGGATTTGGATTTTAATAGTGGTAGCATAATTTTTTTGCTACATAATTAAACAGAATAAATTTAAAATAGGACCAAGTTTCTTCTCTATTTCATTGATGCTACTTACGATTTCTGTAGACTATGCAAGGCAAAACAAGATGCCTGTCAAAATCGCCAGTAGGAACCGAGTAGCTTCTTCCATCTCTATATGATGTGATTGTTGAACTGGATGCTTGTCAAAGTTGTCAGTGGGAACCAAGGAGCTTATGGTTGTCAAAGTCGTTTGCAGGAACCGAGCAACTTCTTCCATCGTGGCAAGAAACAAAGTAAACTACATCACTCTTCCCTCTTCTTAATATTTAGGTAACAAGAAACCAGGTTTGATCTTCTTAATATGTAGGTAACAAGCAACCAACCAACAAAGCTAGTTGAACAACAACATAAAATAAAGATTGTGTGCAAAGGAACATGAGAGCTGGTAATTATACTTATTACCTCATTTTCATGCCATTACCTCCCTTATGGATTGCATCATTCAATGGTATTTCGAAGCACAAAAACCCTACCCAACCTCAGTCAAAATTCTTTAATTTTCTTCAGTAATCAGTTACCATGGAAGCTTTGCTTATCTTGCTTGTAGATTCATAAGCAGATGGCTTAACACTCATGGTTGGTTGGACCGTGATCCATTTATATAGGAACGCAATAAAATACAGAGATAACCATATACACAAAGATGCAATGGAAATAATGCTTCATTTCATTAATGGAAAAAACGAAATATGCTTACAACCAGAAATGGAAATAAACCAGCTAGGGCGATGGTAGCTTATCTCTGAGAAGAGATGTAGCGGCTACATGCCTCTGAACTGTTCCCAACTATATTACGATGAGGCTCAAAGGCCTATTTATTGTTGAGAAACAATGGAAAACCCTTCACATTCCAAAACCTAACCCTAGAAGATGAAAAGCCAAATTGTGGGCCCCGTTTTTGGTAAATTGGTACATCAATTTCCCGGGGTCGTAACTTTGGCATATGATATCTGTTTGATGTGTATGATAGCTCGTTAGAAAGATCTATCTGAGAACTACCAATTTTGGAAGGGAAACATCAATCCATGGACCCATGTTGCCCCTAGATTTCCCAAAAAACGTCGTTTAGGTCCTCAAAACGGCTCCGGAAGTTCAGGACCCAAAAAACTGCTAAAAATAGTAAATTCTGCTACATTTACGGAAACTGAAAAACTGAAAGAGATAGTTGCGGGGGTCCAAATGGGATAGGTGGGTGGCCACCAACATCCACTTGGATCATTCCTCCCCCCTTAGGAAGCAATGGTCCCCATTGCGTTGAGTTCCTCCATCTGCTGAACTTGGTCCCTAGTGAGCTGTTGTGCAATCTCGGATGTGTCCAGTAATGGTGGGAAGCATGGTCGACCATGGTCCACATGGAACACTCAGTGCAAGCGAAGGAATGAAGGAATGTTGTGCTTCAAAGCATTGTTTCCCGTAGTCTTGGTACTGGTGTAAGGACCATGTCGGAGTGGTCGAAGCTTCTGATGGGTTCTGGTAAGGCGTTCTTTCTGTCGATGCAACCAGACTTTGTTGCCCACCTGAAACTTGTGTGGTACCCCTGTGGGTGAGGAGAAGTTGTTCCTATGTTCTGTCATGACCATATCCCTTTGATGTTGCTTCTGCTATATGGAGGAACCCTTTATGGGGGTCATGGATGTAGCAACGATCTTCCCCTTACTTTTGGAGCGAACCAGACATAAAATAAATTTCCTAGTCTGTGATATGAGCTTGCTGCCTTTCTTGGTAGTGATCAAAGAGGTGGCGGTAGGTGGGACTACCTCTGGTATCCTGTATAATGAATTATCCAAAGAAATAATGACAGTGCGAGGCCTTGACTCATACACAGCATGTCGCCTCCACAGGTATGGCTGGCCTAATAGTACATCACAAACATCCAGAGGTGTAACATCACAAAATACCTCGTCTGTGAATGGGATGCTGTAGGGAAGGCGGCATTGCTAGCGAACTTTGAGATCTCGTCCTTCATGTAGCCACCCGATATTGTACGGCTGCGGGTGTGGTGTATTTGGTAGGCCCAACCGCTTCACGACCTTTGCTGAAATAAGGTTCTTTTGGCTGCCACTATCGACAATGAATTGCAGCGGCAAACCCTTCCCCCTCATCTGGCTCTTCCAGCTCATTCTTCTGGATCTTGGCAGTCGCAACAGTGGCGGTGGGATCCGCATCAATGATCTGCTTCCCTTTGCCATTCCGCTTGTCGGTTCTGGCTCAGGGTCAGAACATGTATCTGATTTGGAAGCCTTCAACTCAGCCACCAATGACTGCTTGGTCCGACACTCACTTGTGTTATGAGTGGGACTCTTGTGGAACTCACACCACTTTCCTGTGTCCTTCTTCGGTTT
>APFE031688559.1:0-19209 GCA_000404065.3 Pinus taeda | reverse complement strand
ATCCAGTGGGAAATCTCTGTGTATATGTTTTTTATGTGTTATGCTCTCGCATTTTTATTTTTCCTGTGATTTAGAATTCGTATGCAGGTAATTTCTGTACAGGGTTAAAACCTACACAATTAAGAAAGAAAAAACAAAGGTTTACAAGTTGATTTAATTGACTCCCCCTCATTCATTTCGTCTCTATACTTACTAATTTGCCCAGCCACAAGTATGTTCTAGTACTAAAAATCCTTCAAGTCATAAGGGCTCAAAGAATTTCTTTGACTTTTGGTGGGACAGAACCCTCAGCTTAATGACTTATGGACATCAAGTGTTAGAATGCTCTCCAAAAAAGTCATTTCCCTTACTTACCCTAATACAACCCATTTTCCTAAGGTTAAACTCTATTTTCCTATGAAAAGTAAAAAACCCCATGTTAAATTCCATTTCACTCAAAATACCCACAAAAAGATTGTATCCTAAGTATAAATGTATGTAAAGGAAAAGCATAAATATTACATTACGCTTAGTATTATTTTCATTCCGCTCATTTCAGTTCATATTAATTTCTAACTTAATAATATACCTCCTGTTATACCATTTTTCCTTTTATATAAATAAATCCCCATATATATTACCCCTACCCATAGTTTAACTATAAACTATATTTTTACCCTATTCCCCCAAGAAAACCTTCTTAACTCACCAATTCTCCGTAAAGTTAAGATAATCCCTCCATTAACCCCGTCCAATCATTTAATCCCATGTTTAACTCTAGAATAATCACAAACCACCATTAATTAAAGCCCTGGGGCTGCCAAAATCGTTTCCAATTTCATCTGTGCTAATCTATCACCTGATTGTCATCAAATTGTCAGCACCCAAATCTAACAATTCATAGCCATATTGGGTTCACCTGATATCCTACCTTTACCCTCCCAATAAAGTGGTTTTTCCCAAACCCACATCTGCTACATGTCAATCCTTAAGGTAGATCAAGTGACCTTGCCAAAATACCACCTCCTCAATAAAGTGGTGTGATGGCTTGCGAAACCACCTCCCTGCCCAACCCGAAAACTGCCCACTATTCATTCGTAGTTCGCCCACCAAAAAATGACCGTTGTTTAATAAAAAGGCTAAGAAGCCCTATTTTTCCTTTTTTCAATCAATTTCTTTGTAAATCTCTGCAAGCCATTGAGACACCTTCAAACCTTGAAATTACTAGTTGACCTCAATTTCACTCCTGAAGAAGTTGCAGAGACCCCAATCAAGCTCTCAATCCATACCAGAGCCCTTTCAACCTTCTGAAGTTGCCGAGAACATGAATTTGATGTTATTTCACCTAAATTCTAGACTTTGAGAGAAAAGGGATTATCCAATCCCTTAGTGATAAATGATAAGCTGATGACATGGGAGGATTACAATAAGAAAATTAGAGAGGTAGGAAAATATCTAGTAAATACATCATCAATGAAGACATTGCCAATATGAAAAGTACTCTACCAAACATTTGAAAACTTGTTTTACCTCTAGCATGAGGTAAAACACTTGTTTATCAATAAGCCTACTCTTACCAAATACAGAGAGGCAGATGAAACATACAGAAAGATGATAAAAATGCAATTTCCTGATGCTCAAACATGGGAGAAATTAATTGATTTACTATAGAATTATGTAGTAAAAATGTTAATGTATAGTAAAAGTAAAACAACATGGTAAAATAATGTTGATATATCAGTAGAATCAAAGTTTTTTAGATGAAAGGCTAAAGTAAATGAAGCATCCAGTGTGAAAGAGAAAATGACAAAGTAGATTAAAGGGCAAAATATCAAAGCCAGCACAACCAAAATAAAAGGCACAGCATGAAACAGTTCAATAGTTCTCTCTATCTTCTTGCATGAAGATATTTCCTTTTTCCTAGATTAGTTTTGAATACAGTTTCAGATATTTTGTAACTCCATTTGTATAAATATTTCGAAATTTGAAGTATGTAGGGTGGATTCTATTAGACATTACTATAAACTTTTTTATCAGAACACCTAGAAGGTTATTATATCATTTACTAAGCCAACAAACTGGATTGATATATAAAGATCGGATATTTCCAAGGATTCATCTGTTGACTGAATTCCAGACAAGCATTTTCATGTATTGTTGCTAAATTTCTCAAAGTTATTCATAATCGTTAATGTGTTTATCAATCTAAATGTTATAACTAGAATAATACTTTAGAACTTGTTTCATTACTATGTCTTAACAGTTATACATCTAAATGTTTTCTGTTGATATCTAAATTAAAGAATTATTAATTTCTCCTTGGTTTAGATCGATTTTCATGAATATCCAAGTTAAAGCATTCTTAATTTCCATTTGATCTTGATTACCCCTTAGTTACTCATTCATTATCTGAGTCTGAGAACCCTTAACTACTCTCTCACCTCGAGTGAAACCCTTTCACCCCTCTGTCTCAAATATTTGAAAAACACTCTACTATATTTCCTTTGGAACATTCCCTTTAGTGAGTTAATCCAACTTTGCTCCCTTATTGTTTGACTCCATAGCCCAATGGTCTAAATACATCATTTTATCCATATGTTCAAGCAGATCCCACCACCCAATCTCAAAAAAAAATCAAAAACCCTTTTGAACAATCATAACTAGCCTAAAAACCATATTAACTAAAACAACGTTAAATTTTAAAGAGAGAGCCCTCTCTGAGCATGAGGAAGGCTAGGTCCTAATCTCCAAAAGCAGTTTGTGTTTACCTCTGGTTTTTCTTTCTTTTGATTTCAAAAGAATTATCGAAGTGATAGCATGTTGGATGATGGATGATATCCATAAAGTGACATAAATGGGGTCATTTTTGCTACAATATGGAAGGAAGTGTTATACCACCATTCAACCAGAGGAAACCACTTGACCCATTGTGTCTATTTATCATATAGAAAGCAATGAAGATAGTCTTCCAAACATTTGTTCACTATCACAGTTTTCCCATCAGATTCAGGACGATAAGATAAGCTATGAGCTAATTAAGTACCCAAATATTCCACCTCTTTTACTCCAAAGAAACAATTGGAGATTTTTGAATAAAAATATTTCTCCTCCAATAGTTCGAGTACCCTGTCAACATGTTGAACATGATCCTTCCAAGACTTGATGTAGACTAGTATATTATCACAAAATAATAACACAAATTTTCTAAGTAAGGGTTTGAAAATTGAATTCATCAAATCGTAAAATGTAGAAGGTGCATTGCTAAGGCCAAAAGGCATCACCAAAAATTCATAATGACCCTCATGAGTTCTCAATGTTTTTTTGGGAATGTATTCAATATTCATTTGGATTTGATGATATCCTGAATGAAGATCCAACTTGGTTCAGTAAATTGCTCCAACTAATTATCCAATAATTCATCAATCACATCAATGGGAAATTTAGCTTTAATAATAAGATTGTTGAGCTCCCTGTAATCTAGAAACATGTGCCATGATGCATCCTTCTTGTGTATCAATACCACTGGATTAGAGAAAGAACTTTGGCTAGGTTGAATTATACCAACCTTTAGCATTTCTACAACCATATGTTCAATTTCACTCTTTTAGGAATATGGGTATATGTAAGGCTAGATGTTTCGGGGGAAAATTCCTGGAATCAAATGAATAGCATGATCATGATCATGAATATGTGGGAGGCCTTTGGTAATCTCAAATACCTTGGAATGATTATCCATAATTTTTGCATATCTAGAGAAATAGATGATTTCAATGTGGGTACCTCTAGTGAACATAATTGTGCAATTTCACCATGTTTTTCTTTCTTTAGAAGCTTTGTCATCTTGTTAGAGCTGATTATATTTCTTGGTTTCCCTATGATACCCCTTAATTCAACCTCCTTTCCTTCCCAAAAAAAAATCAAGAAACGTTCTTGAAAATGAAAAGCTATCGTACCCAAAGATTGTAGCCATTGAACTCCTAGTACAACATCTGTACCACCCATTGGAATGGAAAGCTTTAGACTATTCAAGACATATTCTCCCATGGGTAGCTTGATATTATGGCACTTTCTAGAAAAATTTATGGTTCCTCCATTTGCATCCATTACTTGATACTCTAGTGCTGGATATAGGAAGCAATTCAATTCCTTGGCTATCTTGCAATGAATAAAATTATGGGTACTACCTGAATCAATCAACACTGTTACCTTTTTCTTCTTGATATGCCCTTCTATATTGATAGTTTGAGGGGTGGTTTTTCATGTCCATGCATTACAATATATGGTTAGATTCATTTCTTCTTTCTCTAGGATTGGTTCCTAGTGTATCCTCTTTTTCTGACATTTCTTGTTCCTTTTCTTGCTCCTCTTCTCCATCTATGTAAATTAATTTCTTCTCATCACACTTATGACCTTTAGTGTATTTTATATTACAATTATAACAAATCCCTTTTTCTCTTTTTCTTTTTTCCAATTTTTGTGGTCTCAACCCTGTAGGTGGTGAAAGGCTAGGAGCAAAAACACTTCCCTCTTTATAGTTATGAGTGGTAGGCTTCCTTTTTTCCATAATTTTGTTTTCAATTTTTCTTTCCAACCTGTATCCCTTCTCCAATGAATTGGGTTCCCAAAGGTGAACCTCATGTTGAATGTTATCCTTTAAAGTCCCTATGATGACATCAATCCTCTACTTCTCTGGAATATCATTTAACTTTATATTCAATTTTTGGAAGTCCTCGATGTGCTCTACCATTGAACCCTTTTGTTTTAGATTTATCAATTGGCTATAGAAGTTGTTGCTCTGTGTATCCTCATAATGTGCTATCATTTCCTCCGTGAAAATTGACAATGTGACAAGTGGTTTATGAGAACAACTCCCTTTATACCGTGAAAATTGATTATGTTCTAAGTATAGAGATGGAATATGTACCCTTTGTAATAGTTGCACATCATGTAGATCAAAATATTTTTCCATCTGTAGTATCCATGTTATCGGATCCTTCCCATTAAACTTCCTCATATCAATATTTGGAATATGGTGGGTCTTCAATCTAATGTTAGATTCTATGAAATCATGATTAACATTTATTTTGTTCTCTTCATGAGTTTCCTCTACTACCTTTCCATCATAGGAGGTATTTCTTGTGGCAGATTTGTCCCACCTTCCTTCGAATCTTCCATGTATTTCTTTAAATCTTCCATGACTTTCATCAAATATGCTTCCCTACCATCAATATTAGCTTCCATGGCACATATAAAAATGTTTACCTTAGCTTCAATAGCATTCTTAAAATCCTCCATCTAGTTTTGCTTACTAGGTGTTTCTATTTTTCTTAATTCGAGTCATTCTTTCTCTTTCTTTTAGTAGCTCGAACTTGAATCTGTTGTATCTCTAAAATTTCAGATCTCCAAGGTCTAAAACTGTGATTGGCAATAGCCCTATGTGTCCTCCTTCCAATGCCACTAGTCTAATCGAAATTGGATTCTCCAAGGAGGCATTATCCCAATTTCCCAAGATGACCTGCTTATATACTTTTTTAGTAGAGAAAACTTGTAAAAAGTTCCACGAATTACTATTTCAACCCTTGGACCTAAAAACAGTACACAAAAAATATAGTTCATCCTCATTCTGTAGCTTCTTACGAAATTTCAATCTGGTGCTCGTATAGAAAGTTATGACGATTTTCCCCAGGTCACCTGTTTGGTATGTAATTCGGGAGCCTACTGAAACCGTAAATGTCTTGGACTATATCTATGAAGATATAACGAAACTATATCTTAAATCTGTGCCCAAACTTCAACATAATTTTGGCTAAAATGGGTTTTAATTTCAGAGTCTAAACCTACGTAGAAAAAAAATTATAGCGGAAATGCCACAATGCCTGTTTAAGATGGAATTTTGGAGCTTGGAAAAGCCCTAACTTCATTAGACCATATCTCTGACAATATAGCAATAAATGATCTGAAATTCATAATGAAGGTTCAAAAGGATTTTAGCTAAAATGATTTTTTTTTTAGCTTTTGAAACTTTGTAGAAAAAAAGTTATATTGAAAATGCCATGATGGCCTGTTTGGAGCAGTGAAACATTAAAATCCAGAGCTTTGATACCAAATGTTATGCAACTAGCTCACAAAATAGAAGAAAAGATAGATCAATGACTTGAAAATCAGCCTCTTCGAGGGGGAATCCTCATTTAGATTACACAAATGAGCAACTATTGGATGATAGAAATGACAAGACCGCCTTTCTATATATAGGAGTCTAAGGGGTCATAATATAATTAGAGCCAACATAACAATAATAATGTAAGGTCACAATAATAACAACAGTGGGCTTCTATGGGGCACAATAATAACAATATGGTAACTACATGGGCACACCAATATAATAAGGGCATTGCACTAATAACGATAAGGGGTTACACTAGTAGTATAGGGACCTAACAAAGGCATGTCGTTGATTTTGGTTTTATATGTTGACAATCTATTCTTAATAGGTAGTGAGATCCTAATGATTGAGTGTAAGAGGATATAGCCTCTAAATTCAAGATGGAAGACCTTGTATTCATGCACTACTTTCTAGGCATTGAGGTATGGCAAAGTGCTAGTGAGATTTTCCTTTCACAACAAAAATATGTTGTGAAGTTGTTTGAAATATTTGGAATGTTGGAATGCAAGTCACTATTTGCACCAACGGAAATTAAATTCAATAAATTATGTGGAGAAGACACACGACCCAATTTGGCGAATCCATCTAAGTATAGACAATTGATTGGGGCTTTGATGTTGTTAGTGAACATCGATTCATACATATCCTATGTAGTGAATACTATAGGAATTTACATGGAAAGTGCTTCAGATAGAACATGAAAGGACAACGCTGACAAACAAATTATAGATCAATACAACAATATTCTTGACATGGTTAAAACCCTCAAAGAGGGAAATAGTCCGTGGCCTAAGACAACATGGCCACTTCAAACAATTTATTAATAAAAGAAAGAAAATTTACATAATCTTCTCTCATGAGCAATCACCCTACAAATGACCCTCCATGCTCTTTAAATAGAGATCATGGACCAATTGGGTGTTAAGCCACAGATCAAGTGTCGGTAATACCAAGGAGAGAATGAACCATCAGATCACTTCATGTCTAGGACATATCATGACCATCAGATTAGAAGTTACAAATGTACATAGGAAAGAAACACACATTACCTAACTCCACAGTAGACCAAGTTATACTTAACTATTTCCTATGTGTTGGGATATCCTAACATCCCCCCGTAAGAACAACTTGGGATAGGATTGAAGAATGTACAAATATGACACAACAGGACAAGGAAGGAGGCACTAGAACCTATCCCCCCTTAGTGAGAACTTCCTAAACTCCAACCATAAATCAAATTTTAGTAAACTTTGGCTCTGTGAGAGACTTTCTAAAGATGTATGCAACTTGATCATTGGTTGAACAATATTTCACTTCAATAACATGGTCATGAATGAGCTTTCTAATGAAGTTCATGTGTAGTTCAATGTGTTTGATGCATTGATATTTCACATATTTCTTGATATGGTTTCAGAGATATTTATCTCCCTCATGAGATTTTGGGTTGAGTTGTACTCCCTGATGTGTTTTCAAATTAAGATATTCTCTCCAATGATGTAGACGGTGGCTACATTAGCTACCTGGTAATTCTTCATCTTTAGATTCAAGAATGTTTTAGTAGATACAGTTGAGAAGAGATGGGACATGATATGACAACAGGACATGATGCTCAATGGTCAAATATTGATAGGTGGAATCCTCCCTAGTTGAGAGGGAGTGCCAAACTATGAAGCTATAGTCAAGTTCCACTTTATATAACTCATTTTATGTATATTATGATTGCATTGAATTAATCTTTTTTAGAGGACTAAAACCAACCTAGAGATCACTCAAATTGGATACGGGAAACTATATGTATGAAGAAATGCCCACATATGCACATTCGGACAAGGTCGGCCCTAAAGAAAATTGGACACCCTTGGAAGCCTATAAATACAAGTGACCTGAAACTCATTTGGACATCACGAAGCATCTTCTTCCTCTCTTCTTCATTGATTGGCTCACACAAGTATGAGGTAGGGATGACAAAAAATGTTCGCAAAAGAACAAAATTAAAGGGTCTGAAGCTCGCATATGCTTTAGCGTTTTTGGATTATAGTCACATGCATGTCATAGGGAAAATTCAACCACGGTCACTAGTTTGTAGGCATGAAGGATGTGACTGGAAGCCTCCAGTCACTCATAGATCTCCTCATGCATCTGACCGTAAAGTTTCGAGTCCCATGTCATTCATCTTCATATCTTTGGTTGCCCCATATACCTTCATGTGCAAAAGGACAAAAGGAACAAGTCGGAAGCCTCTAGAAGAAATGGTACATTTATTGGATATTGTGAAAATTATAAAGCATTCAAAATATATATTCTTGCTCTTAGGAATGTTGAAATAAGCAGGGATGCTACATTTGATGAAGATTCTTCCCTTAGAAAAGAAAGGGATCTTCCACTGGCTCCTCCTCCTCAGTTGAAAGATGATATGGACATTTTAAATGGTACTTCTATGCCTGAATCTGAGACATATATTTTTTATAATCCTATGGAGCCCATGGATCCCTTAGATCCTCCTCCAAGTGATCCTACCACCAGAAAGAGACCACTTTGTCTTTGATACACATTACAGGATGATGAGACATGAGCTCTCTTTTGAAGATCATTTATAGAATGGGAGAAAGCATGTAGGTACTAGGGATATGTTGCAACCATGAGCATTATAATTCAAGCCGAACTTCCCACATTTAAATAAGTCCTGAAGGAAATTTTTTGGGAAGACTCTATCACTGAAGAATATGATTCAATCATGAAGAATGATGTATGGGATGTTGTACCAAGACGAAAGGAGAAATATGTGGTGACTCTAAAGTGGTTATTTAAGATCAAGCATGGAGTTGATTGTCACATTGAGAAGTACAAGGCAAGGTTCATTGCTTAAGGATTCTTCCTGAAATATGGATAAGATTATGATGATCTATTTGCACTTGTGGCCTGATATACAACCGTTTGTCTGATAGTTTCCCTTGTCACAAGTCAAGTATGGACGCTTCATCAAATGGATGTGAAGACTAAATTTATCCATGGCATGTTACAAGAAGAAGTGTTTGTTGAGAATCCATAGGGATATGATGTAGAGGGTTGGAAGACACATGTTTTCAGGTTGAAGAAATCTCCCAGAGCATGGAATGGTAACATAGATAGTTATTTGATGAAGTTAGGTTTCACAAGAATCAATGTCAATCCCAACCTCTACTTCAAGGTAGTTCAAGTCATATCATTGATTTTGGTTTTATATATTTACAATCTATTCTTGATAGGTAGCGAGACCCTAATGATCGAGTGTAAGAGGGATCTAGCCTCTGAATTCGAGATGAAAGACCTTGGACTCATACACTACTTTCTAGGCCTTTAGGTATGGAAAAGTGGTAGTAAGATTTTCCTTTCACAAGGAAAATATGTTGTGAAGTAAACTGAAATATTTGGAATGTCAGAATGCAAGTCACCATCCACACCAATGGAAATTAAATTCAATAAATTATGTGGAGAAGCTATAGGACCCAATTTGGTGAATCCATCTGAATATAGACAATTGATTGAGGCTTTGATTTTCCTAGTGAACACCTATTTAGACATATGCTATGTAGTGAATACATTCATTCAATTCATGACTGAGCCTCTCCATGATTTCTACAGAACACATTTTGAGATATTTGCATGGAACGATCACACTTGGTCTGGGATTGTTTTCTAGATATGTTCGACTTCATGGATACACTGATGTTTACTGCGATAGAAACATTGTCGATAGAAATAGTATATTTGGATGTTGTCTTAGCCTTATATCTTCCATGATATCTTGGATGAGTAGGAATAAAAAGTCCATAGCATTGAGTACCATTTAAGTAGAGTATATTGCCTCTAGAATGGCTAGCTGTGAAGAAACTTTTTTGAGGAAGCTCTTTTTGGATAGCTATTTGAGAAGGTCATAGATACTATAGTGATATATTGTGATAAAAAGAGTGTCAATGGGAAAACTAGTGTCCATTCAGAGCTGCTAGTCCCATTAAGATGGGTAGCTATCTTAGAAACAAACAAACTAAAGTTACTTGTGTCTTCCTTTATGGGAGATAGATGAGAGAGAACCAGAGAGTACCAACCTCAGTCTTTCGCTTGGCTCCTTACTTGTTTCCTCCCTCCCTTTGACAAAGCTTTTCCACTCTTTCCTCACTTGTCCCTCTTCAAAGAACACCTATAGATTCAAAGCAACATAATACCATCAAAGCATAGAGATCTATAACCATAAACAATATAGGATCAGATATATATTGACCATACAAATGCATATACCAATACAAGATTCAGAAATATACAAGAATATGGAGGAAAACCCAAATAGCTTTATTGATAGAAGTAGTAGAAGAGAGGATTACAACCCATTACTCTAACCTAGTGCCATCCTCCCAGCATGAAAGCCCTCTTCACCTCATGAAAAACTAGATCACCCAACACTATGATGTTTCACAGAGAAACCAACAACACTTCCTTACAAAACAGAAATTCCAGCCTCTAGATCTTTGGGATGAGGGATCCATATATAGATATTTGCAGGTGTGTGAGTCAGCTTCTGGGATTTATATTAGTGTCATTTCTCTGATAGTTCTTGGTTCCACTTTGATATTTCATGATCTCTTACTCATCCCTGGGTGAATTCAGAGAGGCAAGTGTCAAATAAGCAGTTTCTAGAAGATTCTCTGGGTTTCCACCTAGCAAACTGCCTCTTCCATTTGTCTGCTCTTGCTCATCACACCCTACAGAAGGGATTTTTAGTATGCATCACACCCTCTATGTGTAACAGGTGAGACACATTGCACCCTCAACATGGAGTAGTCTGTATGGTCCATTTTTGACCAGTTCTGAGCAGTTTTTCAAGAACTTCTAGGAAATTATGTAATCAACTGACCTTGATCCTTTAGGGTATGAAAGAAAACTTTTAGGGGCTTAGAAGCCCTTAGTTTATGCACATATGTGATTGGGGTTGCAGTGCCCAAATATGTCTATAACAATTTCCCCCTGAAGCATGAGGTCGTAAATTTTCTGATGTCAGGTGAAATGCTTTATCATGAGGATCCGAGGTTTTCAAACTGGAAGGCGACCTGTAATAAGATACAATACAATACATTATCTTCATAATATTTTCAGGATCTAGTTGAGGCAGGCATTCCCATGCTCAACTTTATAAATTCATTTTCATGTACATAGGACAGACAACCGTCTGTGTGGTAGACTGATGATTCTGGTAGAGCCATCATCCCTTAGCTTGGATGATTATCTCTGTAGCTATGATGTACATTTGATGTTTTTATTTTCCTTAATATGAAACTAGATCCAGGGTCTTCAAACTCGTTCAATATTCTCTAGTAGTACAAGTTGATCCATGTGAAACGATGTTCTGATGTCGAACATGGAAAGACATCGCCTGATTACTAGCCAATGATATAAGCTGTTAATAGGCGTGACAGGAATAACCGATAATGATGATTAGCCTCAAGGTATTGCAGTATAGTTCATGTGGTGTGAATACATGATTTAATGTCAAACACCACGTAAAATCTTTCAGTCTAAGGCCATTGATGTAAACCTGTCGCCGGAAGTGAGAAACTTGCCATTGAGGCATGCAAGCTTCAAAGTACTGAAAGGGTTGTTCCTAAGTTGACTTCTTGGATAATGAGCTGATGTCAAAAAGAAGTGACCCGTTGTAGGAGGGCCTTAATGAATCCCACATCTATGACACAGAACAGAGCAAATGATTTTGTAGAGGTGAAAACAATCTGATGATACAAGGTTCAGGGTGGTAGTCATGAAAGAATGGAGTGTGAAGGTATTGCAGCAGATGAGGCACAAACTAGGTTGGTGAATTCTCTAAGTGACTTCTCTTGAACACATTGGTGACACTAAAATGGATTGGTAGCGCTAACCCCAAAAATGGATGGTACGGAGGACCAATGGTAATATGACCGGTGAACGGAATAACCCAACCTGACTCAATCATGGTGATGGAGTCAAAGTGTCATGTTTAAGAGCGACCTGCTACCAATAAAATTCTTCAAGTTTTCTTCCCAATTTTCGCCAATCATTTTTGAACAATACCTCTTTATTTTTTTCAAGCTTGAGGAGGATAACATATGCTTGTTCTATAATTTTCCCTTTGGGAAAACGTGTCGCTATGTTTTAGCCAGCCTAGCGACAGTGAAGCTTGCTCCTGTCTGTAATGGACAAGTTTGTCGCTATTGTTTTAACGAGTTTAATGACAAAGAAAACTTGGTCCTTTTCAATTTTAGAGAGTCTGAAAAGAGATGGAAAGGAAACTCCAGCAATCCTTTTTCATAGTATAATCCCTTAAGTCTGAAAAGGTATAAAATAATACGAAAGGGATGACTTTTCCGATCATTTTAATGAGCCGAAAAGGACAAGCACTAGATATTTTTGTGTAATGATCCCTCGGGTCCAAAAAGATTAAAATATAGAGGAGGGATGGCACTTCCAATCACTTTAACGAACTAGAGAGGCCAATTGCTCGGCAATATTTTTATATTTTATGAGTATAAAAAGAGCTTAAAAGAGACTCATCTTTGAGGAACGAGTGATATTTTCAGGTAGCAGCTGGTTCCAAGTAAGGTTTGGAACTTTTCAATTATGGCAATGTAAAGAAGGTGCCTAACAGAATTACTCTTCGTAGTTGTTCCTCAAAAGGGTACACAATCAAGTGGAGTCGGATGATCGGCTAAAAGGTGGAGGTGATGGTAAGAGCACAACCAAGGCTCAAAAGCTAATAGAAATGCGATCACAAAGGTTATTTACCAAAAGTGGGTTCATCTTTTAATGAGCTTAAACTCTGGGGGAACATATGCTCATAACTAGATTTATTTTTTAACGAGCTTGAACTTTGCGGAAGCATTGCTCATGCCAGTCATATAGTAAGGGTATCTCTCGTTAGTAGGTTCATTTTTTAGGGAGCTTTCCCCATGCGCAACTTTTCTCTGGAGCATTTTTTATGCAAGCTAGGGATGACCCACCTACAAGGTTAAAGGGTTGGAAGCCTACAAACTAAGAAAATAAGCCTACAAACTACGAAAAAAAAAGGTCATGTTTCACTTGCATGCAAAACGTTTGCATGGCCCCAGATATAAAGAGAAGTAGAGTTTCCAGTTTACCATATGGAAGTTCTCGCATTAGCAAGATTGCTCCATCTGCATTCGTAGACGAAACACTTCCTTGGCTTTGTCCATCGAAATGGACAAAGGTGAATGGTGTCAATTCAATCACATAACCTTCAACGAGGAAATGGTATTTCCAAACTGATCCCATTTTCCTGAATCGATGGGTGTCTTAGACTAGTCATATATCCTATGAGGAAACCTACCTTATATCTGAGGTTTTCCTACCGAAGCAAACCAGGGTGCATGCCCCCTGGGTTTAGTCACATTCACCGAATCACTCGCGTTCATCAAGTAGATAGACTGGGAGTTTATGAGACATTACTTGTGCAAAAAGACTCGTTAGGGATGGTATTTGACTATTAGCCATGCTTGAACCAGGAAATGAAAGTTGCTCAACAAACTGGACCATTCTGCCTTCATATGAGAAACACATCACCCTAAAGAGTGATGAAACAATAGCTCCCATGTTATAAATGTAGTCACGTCCAAGGAGTAGATTGTAATCTAATGGCCCTTGGACTACCATCACATTTAGATAAATGGTTTTCCTTCTTAAATTTATAGGAAAATTTGGAAGAATCCCTAACAGTCGACTGGTTCCTTTGTTGAAGCCTGATAGATTTCAAATCTCATGCAAAAGCGATGGCGAACCAAGCACTTTCCAAGCAGTTGAGCAAAGGATACTCATGGAGGCCCCTTCATCTGGGATTGTACCAGCAATGATCATTTTGTAAGCTTGTACTATGATTCAGAATGGTACATTAGATGGTAGTCAAGATCTCCCTAGTAGATTCCAATCAAAGGAAACGACTAGATTGCTTGGAGGAGGGACCGAATAGACAGCCGAATGAATCTCTGACAAAATTCCTTCCTGCGCTAAAGGAATGGGTATATTGCCCCCAGGTTCATCGGATTCTGTGTTAACAAAAATGATTTGAATTGTGTCGTTCTCATTCTCTTTGGTGACTGTATCATCTGAAGGTAGACCTTCTGAAGACAAGACTGTGTCGACTGCCATCTCGACCTATTGACTTTGGTCGTGTGTGGACATAGAGGATTTATCTTCAATGGTAGGTGCTTCGACTGACAAAAAAGGTGTGTCAGTCAGATTTTCAACTAGTGATGGACTCGGTAAGAGTTTCTTGTATCCAGGAGGAAGTCGTAGCGGTGAAGTAGGATGGTTATCCAAGACTCTTTTAGCTTCATCCAAGAAGGGACAACGGTGGAGGGCATGATCGCCTTCACACGGTATAAAAGGAAATTTAGATCTTCCTTTTTGTCCACTGACTTCATTTTCACTAGTTGATGGTGTATTCTCAACATGATCGTCAGAGGTTGAGGGCACCAGATTGTGCAAGCGGGGAGACCAGTCCCCTAAGATCTATGGGATGCAAGGAAAATCTTAATGATAGTGGTCTCCTTTGCAAATGACACATGGAGATTTATTTTTGGATGGTGCAATGTGTGTATTTTCACTAGACAATGCATGGTTGCCCCCTTTCGCCGTTGGCTTCTTCTTCTTCTTCTCCTTCCCTTTCTTCTTCTTCTCAGTTACTTAGTTTTTAGTGTTACTAGCTTCACTAAGTGAAGAGGAAGAAGGAGAGGGAGAAGAAAATGAAGTAAAAGGTTGGGGGGTAACTGTAGTATCATCTGTTTTTTGATTTGATTACTCAGGAATCATGGTGTTTTGAATGACAACGGCCAAGAAAATCCATACTAGCAGGCTGATTGTAAATCCTAGAAGGGACAATGTAGCCATATGAGGTGCACCAACATCCCCCCAAGAGGATAATGGACTAGGATTCCCCCCAAGGGGAAATCCTTGATTGGTGGACTCCATATTCTCAACCTAAGACCAATGAGGGAACACTGATGTTATTCTGATTAAAATAAATTTTATGACGCTTTGACACAACTTGCTTTTTCATTTTTAAAGAGTCGAGAAAAAGCTAAATATGACTCTAGTCACCTTTGATTTTTAATGAGCCTGAAGTGACAAGTGCTCAGATGGACCTTTTCTTTTAAGGAGTCTGAAAAGGAATGAAAGTGACTACTCTAGAAATATAGTGTTATGAAACTAGCTCACAAAAAGATAGAAAAGATAGATCATCGCCTTAGAATTCAGCCTCTTCAAGGGGTCAACCTCCTTTACATTACACAAATGAATGATTATTTGATGATTCAAATGAAAAAACCTCCTTTCCATATATAGGAGTCTAAGGAGTCACAATATAACCCAGCCGACCTAACAATAATAATATAGAGGCACAAACATAACAATAGGGGGATTCTATGGGGCACAGTAATAACAATATGGGGAAAATAGGGGTACAACAATATTAATAAGGGATACAACTACAATAGTAATGGGGTAATCACTAGTATTATAGGGACCTAACATCTAGACAGAAGGATTACTAAACCAATTACAAAACTGCAGAATACGTTTTACGTACAGCAGTCAATTTTCCCGAATGTTGTGTTTAGTGCATTGCGATCAATAGGGTGGTAGACACAGCTTCCTAAGGATAAAGGATATAGCCTATTGTGGTCTCCCAATATATACTCCATGGTACATGGGAGCACAAGTCCATACTGGAACTTGTCGTATCAAGGAGTAGGAATCACCCAACCTACGATGAAAATGATAGTTACCATGCTTTACAATGTCAAAATACCCTAGACTTCTAGATGTTGTGCGTTAGGTTCCAAAGCATTTTTATGTTCATTGAAGTTTATTTTACAGTTGATCTTTCTTAAGAAGTTTTCCTTTAAGGTTCACTGTGTGATGTAGATATACAATTCCTAAATATGCAATCTAAGATGATAAACAGTTGTTTACTTTCTTTTTGCAATGAAAATCGTAGTTACTAAGGAAAGAGAAATAAAATTCTTTCAACATAGAGCAGAGAGCACACACTGAGATGCACTTTCCTAAATCAATTTCCTCATGCAGTCTAAATTCAAATGCACATGCATGTATTTGTTTTTTAGTTTCCTTAATGTGAGAATGACAAAAAGAAAACTAAGCACAGATCTGAACTATCTTTTGTCAAACCGACGCTTTAGCAATTTCTTTTCAAAACGAAAGGAGGATTTAGATGACACTTTCAATTTTGACTTGAAAACTACTTTTGACACTTAAAAGAATTGATGATCCAAATCAAAGACAAAAGAAAAAGTATAATCGACTATCTAAAAGAGGAAGACTGTACGACACTCTTTTCTTTGACTCAAAATGACACTTGCGACACTTTCAAATCAAAAGACGAGAGTTCCATCAAGCTACTGTTTGCAAAGGAGAATTGTAAATGACGAAAAATACATAAAAGCATTCATAATTCTTTATCAATGGTGGTTGAATAATGCAAAGTAAGAGAGTTTCAACAATGATACACTGATCACAAACAACAAAACTACTAAATAAAGCTGAAGACAATGAATAAAAAACTGAAATCTAGAGGCAGAAAGAGTCTCACCTAATCATCGCACCTGTAACATAGGGAAATAGGGATGCATCTCACCTGCAGCACGCGGGAGGTGCGATGCATCCAGACTAGCAATGGGAGACACTGCAATGGTCCAGGGACAAGACTGAGCTCAGTTTTTGCTCATAGTTTGTAGCTTAGTTCAGGGATTTAGGCTAAGCTAATGATAGGCAGTAAACACAAAGTATTGGGGCCGATATAATGAGGTTATTTGAGCTACCACCAGGGCACTTAGGATGTTTGCAAGTCAGATGTTCAGTTCATAAACTAACCCAGAGATTTACTGAAGCAGTGTTGATCTACTTCGTATTTGCATAGCAAAATCAGTTCAAAGGCTAGTTGGCTTAACTTCAGGCTTCATCTGTAGTTTTTAAAGAAAACAACAATGACTAACAATCAAACTATTTTCTCCCCTGTGGAGTTGCCATTTTGTTATCAGAAAAACTAGTGTCCATTTAGAGCTGTTAGTCCCACTAAGATGGGTAGCTATCTTAGAAACAAACAAACTAAAGTTACTTGTGTCTTTTTTTATGAGAGATACATGAGAGAGAAGTAGAAAGTACCAACCTCAGTCTTTCGCTTGGCTCCTTGTTTATTTCCTCCCTCCGTTTGACAGAGCTTCACCACTCTTTCCTCACTTGTCCTTCTTCAAAGAACACCTCTAGAGTCAAAGTAGCACAATACCATTAAAGCATAGAGATCTATAACCATAAACAATATAGGATTAGATATATATTTTCCATAAAAATGCATATACCAATACAAGACTTAGAAACATATAAGAATATGGAGGAAAACTCAAATAACTTTATTAATAGAAGTAGTAGAAGAGAGGATTACAACCCATTGTTCTGACCTAATGCCATCCTCCCAGCATTAAAGCCCTCTTCACCTCATGAAAAGCTAGATCACCCAACACTATGATTTTTCAAAGAGAAACCAACAACACTTCGTTACAAAATACAAAATTACGACGTCTGGATCTCTAGGATGAGGGATCCATATATAGATATTTGCAGGTGGTTGAGTCAGCTTCTGGGATTCTAATTAGTGTCACTTCTTTGATAGTTCTTGGTTCCACTTGTAGATTTCATGATCTCTTACTCATCCCTGGGCGAATTCAGAGAGACAAGTGTCAAATGAGCAATTTCCAGAAGATTCTCTAGGTTTTCACCTAGCAAACTACCTCTGCCATTTGTCTACTATCACTCATCGCACCCTACAGAAGGGATTTTCAGTATGCATCACACCCTCTATGTGTAAAGGGTGAGATGCATCACACCCTCAACATGGAGCAGTCTATATGATACAATTTTGACCAGTTTCGAGCAATTTTTCAGGGACAACTTATGGGAAATGATGTAATCAACTGACCTTGTTCCTTTATGGTATGAAACAACACTTTTAGGGGCTTGGAAGCCCTTGGTTTATGGACATATGTGATTGGCGTTGCAATGCCAAAATATGTCTATAACAAAGAGTGTGATCTATTTTCATGACATGTCTAAGCACATAGAGATTTGTTAATTTTAGGTATGTTCTATGCTTAGAGAAATTTATTTCAAATTTTCATCGTTAGTTCAATATCTTTTCCAAATTAGAAATCACATCAGAATTAAAGTAAGTTGTAGATAGAACAAACATAAATCGCAGAGGACATGCCAAAACAAGAGGACACAAGGTGTGGCGCTAGCCAAGGACCAACCCCAATGTGGGGAACCCTTGATCAATTCTTCTTATATGTTCTTCAATAGTATACCAGAGAGAGAGAGAAAGATAGTACATTTTCAACAAAATTAAACACTTCGACTTTCTAGATAAGAGAATTGGTCATCTCTACATGAGATTAGGTGAATACATGCTATTTCAACTGATTTTCCAAGGTGAATCCTTCACCTATCATTGTGTTGCATCTTGTCCATGTGCTACAACTCACCATGCTACAACATCATACCATGTGCCTGAGTTGCACCATGCTTGTTATAGAAATTTTTGGGCACTTCAACCCCAATCATAAATGTCCATAAACTGAGGGCTCCTAAGTCCATAAAAGTGTTGCTTCACTGCCTAAAGGAACAAGGTCAACTGATTAAATCATCTCCCAGAAGTTCTCCACTGGAAATTGCTCATAAATGGTCAAAATTGGACCATACTGAAAGCTCAATGCAAAGGGTGCGATGCATATCACCTTCCCAATGTACAGGGTGTGATGCATACTGATTTTCTCCTCTGTAGGGTGCGATGGTCAGGAATGGACAAATGGCAGGGACAAAAATGCGAGGTGGAAGATCATGGAATCTCCCAGAAGCTTCCCTTTTGACACTTGTCACTCCATTTTCGACCAGGGATGAATAAGAGATCATCATTCTCCAAGTGGAAGCAGGAACTATTAGAGAGAAGACACTAATCAAGATCCCAAAAGATGACTCACCTC
>APFE031688555.1:80652-103129 GCA_000404065.3 Pinus taeda | reverse complement strand
CCATATTCAGATTCATATACGCTACTTCAGTTAAGGAAAACCGCGTGTATACACAATTGTGTGTAATGCAACCAACATATATCCAGTAAACTTATAATTCAGTTAGTTGCTTCTTAATCAGTGCATCAGAACATTATTAACACTATGAATAGTAAACAGGAGCAGTAAAGCAAAACAAATCATCACACATAAGCAACACACATGAACACCAAGATGTAAGGTGGAAACCCGGTGTGGGTGAAAACCACCTACTGCAATTCGTCTCTATCTTATTTTAATTAGAAACTTCTTTTTACAATGATTCTATACTGGTGCAGTCTTATACGAGTATGCAGGCTACTACCTATAGAAGGCTACAACCTTCTCGCATTCTCCAGCTTCTCCTAGAAGGGAGCTACAACCCCCTTAGCTCTTGTACTAGCTGAGGTACTAGTATGTAGGTGCTGACCTATGGAAGGCTACAACCTTCTCTTTTCTTCCAGGGACCACGTTTCATATTTTTTCAGACTGTATCCATGAATAACATCAATCAACCATCAATTATATCTACATCAACCAATCTCCTTTGTAAAAACCAATACTAAATCAACGAATCACTTCTCAGAATGTTGTAACCAGAAAATAGTAACAGTAACCAGACACCAATTCTGAACCCAGAATATTGCAACAATAAACAAAAGTAGCTAAAACATATTTCATGAGATGTACGCTACTTCAATATGTAGAACCCTACATACATACGCATTTATATTAAGGCCAACCAGCGTATACGCTATCTTCACTTGCTGAACCCACATGTATATTTGCCTCTGATGTGTCGAACGTGTGTACAGATCTATAAAAGATATTTTACCCTTTTCAGTTAATCAAACATCAGTTATACCTAGATTATCAGATTTATAGATCGAATCATGCGCCAATTATAACATATCAAAAATCACACAATGATACTACTATTCAAGCCTTAAGATCTCGACCCATCAATAAAACTTATCCATCTTTTAGTGCTCAGGTTCTTCCTTGGTTTAGATTCAGTAATGTACCATAACCCAATTCTAGATCTTGCTCTTCATAAGATATTCAATACTTCAGTTCTTGTTTTGCGTAATGATCTCCTTCCCTTTTTATAGTTTTAGGCCCTACTCAATACCATGGTCCAAAACCATTTATAACCAATATTAGGGACCCAATACCTGGGTTCAACACTTCGGATTCAATACCAAGGTGCAAAACCATAGGTCTAAATATAATGGAATAAATACCATGGACCAAAAATAAGTTTTCCCACATGTACTCGCTTTTCTCTGCATGATAATGCGTGCATACGTATACGCTCCTTTTGATCGCTTAACTCACGTGTACACGCGACTTGGTTAAGAGGAACCTATGTATGTCTCCTTTTCTTTCATTCTGAGAGCTTGAACTAAGATCTTCCATATGAGTGAGTTGCCATCAAGGACAACACCTATGACATAGTGCCAAACCACTTTCATAATGCCAACACTTTGAATTGTGGTGATTGGGATCACTCCGTTGTGTAAACACCTGACCCTGAGGGGCTGGTGGCTATCGGGGCTGAGGATGCATGGGAGGCTGTAGTGCTAATTCTTAAGGGGCTGGAGCAGCAGGCTATGCATAAGAAGGAGAAAAATTGTGGTAGATGGGTTGGGGACCTGGAAACATGTTGCTAGAAGGAGGTGCATAAATGTTGGAGGAACTGGTGCCCCCCTACGGGTAGCCATAACCCTACTGAGTGTATGGTGAAGAATGTGAAAGGGATCTAATGATACCATCGGAGGCGTGAGATGCCCCCATGCATTAGCACTGACAGGACGAGGGAGGTTTGGAATAACGGTATAGACATATCCTGATTGAGCATAGGTTAGATCATATCTCAAAGCAGTTTGGAGGGTGTCTTCCTTAGTCTGAGGAAATGGGACACAACATCTTTCCCGATGGGGGATAAAAGTCTCTTGAGAAATAATTCTAGATAAACATGGTCTTTGAAAGGTGGGGCACTACATGTCCTCCTTCTTTGACGCCACTTGTGAAAATGGTCGGAAAGGCGAGTAGCAGAGGATTGATTGAAGCTGGTCAAAAGTTCAGTACCAGTGTCGTACCAGAGAGGTAACTAGAAGTAGGACAAGAATGCTTTAGCAAGTGTCTTGAAAATGGAATGAGAGGTGAAGGGTTGGTCTACATACCATTTTGCAACATCTCCAGTGAGCATGCATTGGAAGAGCCAAATACAAATGGATTCATCTTTTGTGGAGTTGGAAAAACACCACATGTGGAAGGATCAGACATGGTTGGTAGGATCCTCTCCAGCAATACCCTCAAACTTTGGGATGTATGAGGGAAGCTTAGTTGGAATTGAGGGCCAAGTAGCATCATGGTGTTTAGGGTCATTTATCGGCTGGTTAAGATTTGGTAGACTTAACCTAGCCATAAAGGGGAGCATGGGGGCTGTCAAGACGGTTCTTGAGACTGTTCTGCCTGATGTGACCACTGGTGTAGAATTGGAGCCATCACCAGTTTGGGTTCCTACACCAGCTGTGGGTCTAGACATGGTGATGATATGTGGTGAAGGAGGTTCGAAATCAGATGAGGAATCAGAAGGACCAAGAGAAGAGTTGGGATGGGGACTTAGAGGGCTATGAACTCGAACCCGATGGGGAGGCGTGATACGCCCAAGCAAAAACTGGGGGTGAAGGCCTAATAGTCTCCACGACTCACGCTTGGTGTCATAATGATCTAAGGACACACAGAACAGAGAAATGGTGAAGGGAGATCAAAAATATATCTTCTGCCTCTGATGCGATGAGATAAATTTACTATGTTAAGTCTTGGCTTCGCAGTGTAAACTAAGCGCCCTTCGCTTAAGGTGAGCTTGTGTGTGCAATTGTATTAATTGATTAAGCCCATATCGTGTTTGTAAAAATGAAAGAAGCTTGTTGTAAAGAAACTGAAATAAATAACATAAAATAACCAACAAAAGAATTAACTAAACCCCACCCAAACTGGGTTTGCAAACACTGTACTATTAAGTGGCTAAACCGATGGAAAATACACTAAAATGGTCAAGAGATCTAAATGTCAGTGTGACTAGGATCAAGTGACTCTAAGCTGCTGGAAAGTGGTACAACAACATCAAAAAACCAGAGGGGAATATTGCTGCAAAAATAAAGGGAGATGGGTGAAACACCTAGGACAACTGATGGGGCCCTAAGGGAATGACCAAACAAGTTTGAATGTGAAATGATGGATGGTATCAAACTATCTTATTAGATCTAAAACAAAAGGTTAGAGATATGGAAAATGTGGCTGAAAGTGCTGCAGAAACTCAGACTTCTCACTCAGCTACACTCCTGCTAGAAAGGCAGAAGTGTACTAGAAGCCCTAAGGGAGGCTAAATTCGACTTTGACAAGTAAAACATAATGGATGAAGGCCTGAGTGGGATGAGACAGAGGTCAAACACCCAACAGAAAACTCTTAACAAAGCCTAGAAACAGATATGATAAAAACCCTAAAACCCAGAAATCGCAGGTTTTGACATGTTTTTTGATGAAATCTCACTTTTTGGGCAGAAAGCTGCATTCTGGAGACCAAATCGCACCTTTTGGGATGAAAACTGCAATTTCTGCTTTGAGACTTCCGATCTGCAAGTTTCAAGAAAATGTGTTGCCTTTGCCATAGCTGGTTCTTGTGACCTGCGGAAATGACCAGAAAGCTTACGGAAGTCAGAAATTTATTAGATCTAGGGTTAAAACACTAGGAAACATTAACACAAGAGAAAAAAGAGGAAACCCTAAGATGAAAACCAAAGGTCACATAGGTTTCTATATCTGAAGTATAAAACCCAGCAGAGTCGCCAATTTGTTAGATTGTTTTCTTCTCAATGATGTACGAAAAGAACCCACTTAAGATCATGGATGAAAAATGATCTCAACAATAGAAGTGACTACTAAACATTGTAGATCTGCAACTATTAATAGAAACAAAACCTGCCAAAATCCTAATCTATGTTGCAATCATAGTTAAACAGTGAAATGAAGAGTAATAACCCCAAAACATCCAATGGAAACCAGATTTGTAAAGAATGATTTTATTATAACACCAGTGAAGGGAACAAATATATGTTACTAGTCCCCCTTTATGGGATGGGTTCTTGTTAATCCTCAAACAATTTCAGCTTCTGTAGAGTCTCTCTCCTTTATAATGTATAAACCCAACAAAAATATGGTGTGTGACAATGAAAATAATCAGAGTTACAACAGTGAGTGCAACAATGAAAATAATCAAAAGTGAATAATGAATGGAAAACCCTCCTATTTATAAAAAAATATTGTGTTATCCTCGAATAATGAGCAATACTAAAATATTATTGATCCCATTCTTGGAATTACCACTTGGAATATTTTATTATAATTGTTTAAGAGGGAAAAAGTACTTAAACTTTTATTTAGAAATAATAAATTAATAAATGATTTATTTATCATCTCAAGGAATCAGTTAAGGAATAATAAACAAATGATGATTTATTTAATTATTCCTAAGTGATTTAGTCAAATTTGACAAAGAATAATAATTAATTAGTGATTAGTTAATTATTCTCAGAGGAAAATAAGATAAATAATGATTTATCTATTTATTTTTCATGATTGGGTCAAATTTAACAAGGAATAATAATAAAACAATGGTTTAATTAATTATTCCTAGAAGAAAATCAAATAAATAGTGATTTATTTAATTATTCTTCATGGATTTAACTATAAATTACTTAATAAAGGTGATTTATTAGGTAATTTCACAAAGTGAAAGCAATTTTACTAGGGTAAAATTGGCTTTACATGGTATAGTTTGATCCATCTAGTAAATTAGGCTAGATGATCAATTTTTTGGTGATAGCAACAATGAATCTACAGACTCAATACAAACCCTATAAGTCCTCAATGGGTACTTTAACCTAAAACATGATGACCCAAGCAAGAAACCCATGGTGTAATAAGTCATAACAATAATAATAAAACGATATTTTTTTCTTTTGATAAATACATTTTATTATGGCTCAAATATAATTATGAAGACCGAACCTAGTTACATTCTTCAACACTCCATCCTAACTAGGGAGGTATTCATACATAAATATACAAGTACATGAAATATGTCAAAACAGAAGAACCATGAAGAGATTAGGCACTTACGGTTCCATGGATTAGATTCCTAAGCAGTGAAATATATCTAGGTGACACTAAGATGGACTAAAGTTGTCAGTCTCTTTAGGTACCCTCGGGCTTATTGCTAACCATCAACCCAGGGAACTAGGTGCGTAGTGAATGGTCAGATCTCCATGGCCAACGACATCCTCCCTACTTTGAGGACTAGACATCAACACACACGATGACCAAACATCCTCCCAGGAATTTTACACACACAATGGCTCAACAAATCAAATATCTCCCTATCGAGCATGCTTCCAGAACTTCGAGAGATTTAATTGAAAAATCCAAGCCCCAATTAGTAGAAACTTCTCAAATACTCATGAGTAAACAGAAACCTTTGGGGTCTTCAGACATCTTGAGCCTAGTTCACAATTTATCACAATAGGACTTAAAGGCTTCCCAAACAAATATTGACAGAAGATTCATCAATCATACAACTTCCTTTCCTACTTCACATGCATCAAAATATTCTACAACCTGATCTTGTTTTCCTTCTTTCAAGAACACCTCAATATACATTCTCCAATTTATTCTTCAAGGAATTCATCATGACTATAATATGCCCTCCCTCTCAACTTGGGATATATACCCTTTCTTTTATCCATGCTCCCTTTTAACTGAGGGAGATCAACTTCTTTCTAGGACATCAGATAATATGTCATGGCTTCCATCCTTCTTATCAAAGACATCTTGATCATCATCATTTCATATAACTTCTTTCCTCATGCTTATCAATCAAATCAAATTTACTTACAAATATCTTCAACATCTTGAAGATTATGCACCTACACAACTTAGATAACAAGTACAACCAGATACATATATAGAAACATGAACTTAACTATATCATAATCATATAATAATGGAAGCATTACACTTTAGACATCAAAAACCTAAACTTAGTTAGGCTCATAATCAACAAGAGACACATATTTTTAACTTCAATTTCTTTCTCAGGTTAGGTTATAACCCCTAGATCACATCAGTAACTTGATCAATATATTAGTCTCATTATATTTGTGTCCTCAATATTTTTTCCAGAGATATGACATACTCTACTATAATATATTTCAAACTCTAGAAGAAATTCAAGCAAGTGTGCATCTAACAATTTTAGAATTTACATTTTAGACTTCTACTAGATTCCATATATGAGACACTAAGTCGTAGATGTCAACAAGCAAAACCAATCAAAACACAATCCAAGGTTTCAAATAAATGAACAACCTTTACTAGGTTTTGTTGTAAACCTATATTTCATCATCAGAATGGAAACAATATCGCCATATCCTAAAATATCAAACTTCTACTAGGGCTTAGTTACAAACCCTATAAATTATTAACAAATAGGTTAGAAAATATTAATATCTAGGATTTCATAATCATGCATAAGTATATTAATATCCATTAGGTAATCCCAAGACACAAATATCGATACATTTAAAGTTATACATATAACACTCTTGATTAGGCTAGGGTTTTGATAAAATGAACACACATACACCTAGGGCTTCATTCCATGGAGCTTATTCTTAATACACAAGGGCTTTTCTCATAAAACCTGATTTATCCAAAACCTCAAGTTCTAGGAATACATTACCATCCAACTCTAAAGGACTAGGATTTCCATAACAATACTAAAACTCCAAGCATGACATTACCATCAAAACCCCAAACATTAAAAGAATATTATTTTCTAGATTTTATCAGTAACCCTAAGTAGGCTAGGGTTTTCACATTAGCATACCCTTAGGTTAGGGTTTTATAGAGAACCTTTTAGGGTTCCATAAACATGATTTTTTAATGAGGGTATATTCAATCTAATGATTAATCACCCAAACAAGAATCTCTATGATTCAAAGGTCCTAGACATAACACTTGTTAGTAATTTCAAGTAGATTTAAATGAATATACATTTATCACGAAGAGAGAAAAACTTGTGATCTTAGAACATACCTTTGATTTGTTTTCTAGACAAAAATTATAGGACATCAATAGAACTTATATCATGCTTTGTCTTGTGAGATCTTCTCCATAGCCCTTGAACATATCAATAAGCTTTTACTAAATAAGGAAAATATTAAAAATAAATGTTATTAGCATCTAATATAGACACATTTAGATAGGAAAAGGAAAACCAAATATAAAATATAGTGCAAGGAGTAAGATACTTATATTTGTAAAAATAGGGAGGACACCCTTTTAATCCAATCTCGAGGGATACTTATAACTTTAAGAAAACAATTCAATAATGTTTTTCCAAAGCGTGTTAAACTTGAAGTACTAAAAGTAAAATACAAACAATTCAAAAAAATAGAGTAGAGGGACTTAGTAGTATAAGTCATTTATTTCTAATTCTTCAGTCTTGTTCTTCTTTGGAGATCCTTCTTCAATGATATTTTCTTGATCCCTATTTCTCTTTCTATTTCTCATATTCTCAGGACAATCACTTCTATAGTGACCCATCTTGTGACAGTTGTAGCATTCAATCTTAGATAGGTGTATATTCCTTCTAGGCCCTTTATACTTCTTGAGGTTCCTTTGTTCTTGTGATGAGTGGAATAGGCATTTGAAACTTTCTCCTATTCATTCAATTTGTTGCTTACTAATTAAATTATGAATTCTTTTTTATTGCATGCATTCCATAATTTCTCGAATGTAGGAGTTTCCTTCTAACTGTTAAGCCCTGATGAAGAAGAGCTCCAAGATGTTGGTAATCCTAGAAGTGCAGTGATTACAAGCTCCTTTTCAGGTACGATCTCATTGATTGCTTGGAGCTAATCTTTGATTTTAGCTATTCTTATAAAGAAGGATGCCACAATTTCTTCCTTTTTCATCTTTATAGTTCTCACTTCATTCTTAAGACTTGCCATTTGACCAAGATTCTTGATTGTGAATAATTTTGATAATGCATCATACACCTCTTAAGAAAGAATTTATGTTGGATATATATGGGATGAGGTTATCCTTTATTCCATCCACAATTAATGTCATGGCCAATATCTTATTTCTCTAAACTTTGCCTTTTCTGCATTGCTTGGCTCATTTGTAGGCTTCTTTACGTTTCCTTTGACTAGATCCAAGATGTTATTCTTTTTGAGGATGAGACCTATCCTCTTTTTCCATGCCTTATAATTGGATGCTCCTTCTACCCTTTTTTTATCCCTTCACTGAGTTAGACATTATTCTTGAATATAGTATGCTTTACTTCTTATATGATCCTTTTCCTTGATGACCCTTATTCAAACTTCTTAAAACTCCTTATTCTCCTTACAATAGATCTTCAAGTTTCCTTTTTCCTTCTTCTTCACCTTAGCTCTGATACCATGTTGGAAAATCCAAAAGGCACAAATATTTTATTTATGTTGATAATTTCTTGTGATATACTTATGTTCTTATTAAATTTCTTGTGTTCTTCTTTTATCTTAGTTCATCAAGAAATTACCAAGACCATAACTTGAAGATCAAAGACACCAGATGTAGGCAAACAACCAGGGAAAAATGCCTATCTAGGGGAAATAAAGTAAAAAAACTCTTGCTTTAATGGTTTCATGAAATGATCCAAGACTCCTTGACCTAGACGCAAAATTGTGCGGATCACCAAGTCAACCCTTCCTTTCTTCTGCAGATGATAACCTTTCAACAATGACTTCGATCTAGCAGCAACAGACTTTCAACTCCCACAACAACAGAACTTTGATCCAAGAGAAACTTCGACCCAACAATAAATTCAAACCAATAACAACTTTGACCGAGTAGAATCCAAAATTTCGACCTTCCCGCAACAGAGCCTCGACCCAGTAAAAAATCCAATAAATCCACACGTGTAAGAGAGTGACAACCCATAAACTTTGTTTTTCCTTCTCTATCAAATCTCCTCCTCCTTCTGCAACTTCACACTTTTTTTGCTTCCTCTTCTTGGATATCGAACTTGTGTGAGTGTGTTTTTCGAATGAATCAAACAAGTTGTATATATACCCTTTTCTGGAGTTCGAATTACCCTCATGTAGTTCGACTTGATCAGGTAAGGGCCGACTTGGTGTGGAGGTGACAAATGACTTATTTTACTCAATAATAATTATTTTTACATTATTCAAAAGCCCAAGAAGGGTCTCATTAAATGGACAATAACTTTAATGAATTGAGACAAAACCTAGATGTCCTCAATGGGGACTTTGACCTAAAACATGATGACACAAGCATAAATCCCATGCTTTAATAATTCATAGCAATAATAATAAGAATTTTTTGTTCTTTCTTTTGATAAATACATTTTATTATGACTCAAATACAATTATGAATACCAAACCTAGTTACATTCTTAACAAGATCTACTCCCAAAAAATAAGTGGAGCTTAAATTATAGACACTAAATTACCCTATGCTTGAAGTTGCGAGCCTTAACAAAATGTCATGATTACCAAATCTTAATTTATGAATAACATCCATATGTTACAAAATTCGATGTCCTCTATAATAACATTGCAAGCTACGACCCCATAAAAACACACTAGAGGAATCCAAAGAAAAAAAATTAAATAGTGTTGAAGTAGGTTTGTCATTACATAGGGAAACAAAACTCAAGACGTCACCTTATGATAGGATTCCTTACAAATTGATGAAAACATGAGGAAGTTTGATTCATTTATGAGGTAAAATGAAGATAACATTTCCTTTGTAAAGCTATGCAAGTATGGAGAAGTTACAATAGTATTTATAGAGTGTATACATACTCCCTCTATGTGCGATGAATTTAAAGTTCACAAAGACAAATTTTATTTCATCAACTAGTGGAAGGGGTCTGAAAAACTATAATGAAAATACTTATGACAAAATTCCAAATAAAAGCTAGATGCTTACATCAAATAGTTAAATTTTATTACTATATTATTTAACTAATATTGCTGGACAATGTAGCTAAGACAATGGCCTTGTTAATTGAAAATTGTAATGCAAATATAGAACTAGCTTAGGATGTTCATACATTTTCAAAAACACAGTATTTTTGTTCCTTAGGATAAACTATAATATAATGAGCTATAGGCATGGTAGAATCACAGGGGGCTTCATTGGGGGAGCAATATCATACCACGTGGATTCATATTGGGAGATGTATATTGAGGAAAAAATGGCATAATATATTGAGCATATATTAGGGGGTAAATGGTTTTTATATTGGCAAGTATAAAAAATGGAGCTCAAAGTTAATGAAAAAATATAAAGGGGTATACAAAATTTTAATGAAAAAATGGATACTTACAATATCTAGTGAAAGTAAGGGTTTTTTAAATTGGGAAGGTGAATTGGGTTCACATTGGTAGGTGGTTAATAATGTGATTTTTAGAGGTATTTTCCCATATGTAGTCAAATTAGGGGTATTATTTAGTATGCCATGAATGCATGTGATATGTCAAAGGTTCATTGAGTGAATCCCTCATAGGTAGAACATAATGCTTTGGATTCAAATTTTACATTCTACTTTCCCTTATCTCATGTTGTGACCTTTATTCTGCTATGGTGCCTTCTTTCCACCTCCTCCAAAACATGTTTCCACATGCTTTTCATATTTATATATGTCTAAACTTTATTTGCATTAATTTGTTTATTTCAAAAGATTGACCAATTTGGAGCTACTATAGATGTTTATCAAAAAGATATGTTAGCAAAGGTTATAAATAGTTCAAGGAAACTATTGATGTTGTTAGTGATAATTCTAGCCAAAGAAAGAAGACCAATGCAAAATATGATTTATATAAAAAACCATTCAACAAGACTTTGTGACAGAACTATGGAACCAAGTTATCTAAACAAAGAAAAAAGTGCTAGAGAAAAAGAGTTTTTAACTTTGAAATTATTACAAATGCAAAAGACATCTCAAGAATGAATATAATACATTGCATTCAAAGAGGCACTATAATTTGACTACAACAAAACAAGGAGAGAAAGAAATATGAATACATGATAATGTGACCGTGACAAATTCATGTGACCGTGAGAATTTGTCATGAAAAGCTATTCTCTATAAATAACAAAATCAAGTATGAGCCTAAGAAAATAATATATGATATTATAAACCAACAATATCTTATGTAAAAAGTGGTGTAAGAAGTGGTTTTGAAGAATCATAACCTACAAATGCCCATGCATCTTTATCCCTACTCCTTGCTTTAGCTTAGCCATAACAAAAATTTTCAACACAAATGCAATATAAATTTTTCCATATTTACATTTTAGATGGAATATGATGTGATATTATTTTTGTTTGATTAAGAATAATTTTTGGCCAGTTTTTTTGGCGAGTAAAAGTCTGTCTCTTTATTAATAATTAGTTGATGTAGTTTTTCTTAAATAATATGTACAAAGTTACTTGCTTTTATGAATAATAATCAATAATTATTATTTCTCTTCGTAATTTGAAATTTAAATTATGATAAATTTTCCCACTCTTAAAAAGATAAAAACTATACCATATTCATGGAAGCCGTAATTTCTTATTTGACCATAACTTAATGATGTTTGTCATTGTAAAATATATCCCATAATCCATTGATTTAAAAGTTAGCTTCGTTCACTATACAAGCATTTGATTAAATTCACGAAAAAGGTCCCACTTATTTGTTCGAAAAAAGAAATGGTATTTTACACGAAATCAAAATCCGTGGAAAGCCGAGAATCGTGGAGAAAAAACGTAATGCAAAAACCAATGAGGAAAATTATTTTTTCTACTGTTATGACTAGATAATGAAACAATACCACTATCATTTAGGGATGAAAGGACATTGGTGAATCATTATGAATCTTGTCGATTAAAATTACTTATTTTTGATATTTTAATTGAAATTTATAATGGTCAGGATTATAATTTAATTGATAAAAACTATTACTATTAATTTAAATTTCCATTAAAAAGTAGTAAGTCGATATTATTTTTAAAAATTGTATTATTAACCTAAATAATATTTTTGAAAATTTGTATGGTTATGTGAAATGAAATTTTGATTGTTTTTATTCAAATTTGTCTTTTAAAGAAAAAGTTAATCATATGTAAACTATTTTGAAATCTATTTCTTTTTATCTGATTGGTAGTTTTGAACAATAATTCGTGCCATGTAAAGGGGTTTATAAATAAAATATTTATATATATATAGATATAGATATATATTTTATAGATAAACACAATCACACCAAAATTCTTGAGGACCTCTAGGTCTACATATTGCATTTCTTATTTGGGTACTTGCTTACACACTAAGAGAATACCATATATGCACCAATGGAAGCTAAGGAGCTTCCTAAAGGGGGTTCTTTCTAGCCCATAATTTTTAATCAAGTTCTTTTCACATGTGTATTCTTGGTCATTTCTATTGGGTAATAGAGTTATTCTTTCATTCTTTATAAGATTTGGTTCATGTTATGGTAATTCTTTATAAGATTTGGTTCATGTTATGGTAATTCTTAATCAAGTTCTTTTCACTTGTGTATTCTTGGCCATTTCTATTGGGTAATAGAGTTATTCTTTCATTCTTTATAAGATTTGGTTCATGTTATGGTTTTCTTTTTTGCTTTATCCATTTGTTTCATGAATATTTATGAGTTTGAGAACAATAGAAATAGATTTCAGTTATGTTTTCTAATTCTTATTCTTATTATTATCTCTCTGCTTGATACACAACCATAAAGTTAGTGTAATTTTCTCACCCTCACCCTTGTCACAATTACAACATATTGGTGACTCCACTAGAGAAAAGAAGGATGCGTGCAAGTTAAGGATAGTCTCTAATGATGCGTTAATGGCAATGCAAACTTGGAAAAACAACAATGTCTTAGCTTTGAGGGATTATTTGAGGTACTTGCATAATGATTTTTTTTATGGTGTAAAAAGATGAAAGGTAGGAAAATGAATAAGTTTTTTTTTTTTTCACTGCTGTTTAGGGATACCCATGGTTAGTGGGTCTGCTACGTCCAGGGTTGTTCAATGCTAAGGTGGACCCCACCCAAAGGGGGTCACACCCCTGGTTCACGGATACCCATGGTTAGTGAGTTCGCTACGTCCAGTGTTGTTCAATGCTAGGGTGGACCCCACTTGAAGGGGGTCACAGCCCTCGGTCGGATACCCATGGTTAGTGGGTCTGCTACGTCCAGGGTTGTTCAACGTTAGGGTGGACCCCACCCGAAGGGGGTCACACCCCTTGGCCTATTTACTGACCTGACCACAAGAGCTTTCGGTGTTCGACCCTGTGACCTCCCATTGGCGAGGTACTTGATTGATCGATTGAGCTAACTCTTGGGACTAGAAAATGAAAATGAATAAGTTTTATGTATATATAATTTTTATTTATAGAAATTGAGTATAACTATATAGATTTAGAGTCTTTCTAAAAATGACATGTTATTTTTCATGCAAAATACAATGTATATGTTTCCCTTAGTGTTAATTTTGAATACTTAAACAATGGAATTTCATTACAAAAAATTGTAAAATTATAGAGAACACATCCATTTTGTGCATAATTTTTTTTTTAATCTTTAATTTAATTTTATCTTTTATAAAATATGAAAGTCATAATTTCCTTGAAATAAAAATCTCTTCTATTAGTGCTACATAAAAGGTTCTCAACAATATCAAACAATTTTTATTTAATATTAGTTTATAGGTCTCGATGTCTACTAGTGCACCATATAGATTCTTTTTTTCAAATGGTTAAGGAAAAGGAAGTTATAGCTAAAATAAAAGAGGGATGCATTCTAATATATTAAAAGTATTGAATACTATTATTTAAATAACACACACAATCTATAAAGTGGAATTTATATGTGTTTATAGTTTCATGGAAAATGATTTTTTCTAGTCGATAGAAAAATGATGTCAAAAACATGGAAAATTTTAGGGGCGAATGTTCGCCCTTTGGCTAAATTAAGGGGTTTTAAATTTTTAGTGGGCGAATATTTTGTATCATAGAACATTTTTACAAATCAATTCAAATAAACCACCTTATTTTAAGGGAGAGGGTAAAAAAAGTAAATTTAGTGCTTGAAATTAGGAGCTACAACCTTCCATTTGCCCTAATTTTCAAGAATAGGTTTTATTTAAGTGAATCCGATGAGCCAAATACCATATTTATAAAAGAGGTATGATAAATTAATAAAAATATAAATAAATGAGAGGTATGGTAAATAAATAAAACATTTTTAATATTTACTCCATAAGTCACCTTATATACATGCAAGGGTGTAAACAAATAAAAATATAAGTAAAGTGGAGGTATGGTAAATAAATAAAATGTCTTTTTATACTTACTCAAATGGTATGGTTTAAATAAAAATATAAATAAACTACACATATGGTAAATAAATAAAACCTCCTTTTATATTTAGTCCATAACCCTCCTTCTATTTATGAAGGCTCAAAAAAGAGGTTTTATTTAAGTGAATCCTATGGGCCAAATACCATATTTGTAAAATAGGTATGGTTTAAATAAAAATATAAATAAACTACACATATGGTAAATAAATAAAACCTCCTTTTATATTTAGTCCATAACCCTCGTTCTATTTATGAAGGCTCAAAAAAGAGGTTTTATTTAAGTGAATCGTATGGGCCAAATACCATATTTGTAAATGAGGTATGGTAAATTAATAAAAATATAAGTAAACGAGAGGTATGGTAAACAAATAAAACATTTTTTTTATATTTACTCCATAAGTCACCTTATATTTATGAACACTCAAAAAATGTGTTATATTTATGTGAAACCTATGGGCAAAATACTATGGGACAAATACCATGCAGAAAAACATTATTAACCCTAATATTAGTATTAATAAAAATAAAAATGGCACATGGTATTGACCCATGGTATTCACCTGGAATGTAGCCTATTTAAATGGGGAAATTAAACCAGCATAGATACATCTTTACTATGGATCTACTAACCCCCAAGAGGTATCAAATATCGTGATATACAAACTAGCGTAGAGTGAAAAAATATTTGATCCCTCTCGGGGAGCTTGGTGGATCAAGAGTAAAAATCGATGTTGTATTTTAATGTATGTTAAACATTTTGGCTTGGTTAAAATAAAAAGTAAAATAAAAATCAACTATTAATTTTATTATTTTTTATAAATTACTAATAGTAATTTTTTAGCTCCAGGTTTATGATAACCCATGGTATTGACCCATGGTAATACCATGGTATTCATGTGAGCATAGACTATTTAAAGGGGAAATTATATCATCTTAGATCCATCTTAATTCTGGGTCTACCATGTGCTCAGAGGGATAAATAGATTTCATCCCCCTAATAGTGGTAGATGTGGAGTTAAGATGGATATAGGTTAGTTTTTATGATAATGAAGATATTAAATAGACTTACGAAATTATATTGTAAAAACAACTTATGGTGAATGGTTAAACCATAGACATTGGACAAGCATATTTGTATAATTCTGTTTTAAACTGAAACAAATCCAGGGCTAAAAGGAATGGATTGATTGCACTAGTCATCCTTCTATAACTTTCCAACATAGGCTAGAGTAAACAGATTGTAATTTGGGTAATTTTTCTAACTTCAAACAAGAACATACTTGTGTATTGGTAGGGTGGTTATGAGGTCCCTAGAAGTGATGAATTTGAATTTTTCTTGGTTTTATATATAGTATTAGGTTTTTTTTCATGCTTTCTTAGGTGAATTTTATCCTACCCTGCTAGGTTATCGATATGTAATTTTGGTAATTTTGATTTCAAAAGATATTTTAAAGAAATGCAATGATTTCATTTGTGTATTCAATAAACACAATATTCTAATGGAATTCTGCATTTATGGTTTACCTATATAGATTCCATGGAGAAGTATTAGTGGTGTGACATCAATTGTCCTCAAGCAGAGGCTTTAGTTTTATTCTTTTCTAGAAGCAAATACTTTCTTCCAACATTTTTGAGTTCCGTGAAAAATTTGAAAGTCCTAATAGTATTCAATTATGGGTTCAAGAGAGACATAACATTCAATTATGGGTTAAAGAGATCCACACTGAATGATCTATCAGCCTTATCTTCACTAAGTTTAAGACTATTCACTTAGAGAGGCTGCATGTGCCCCCACTTCAAGAGCATAGAAAAGTCATGTAGAACTTAGAGAAGCTATCTTTAAGCTTTTAGTGAAGATTGGAAAAATGTCTGGGTTCAATAACACCCAGTCAAGCATTAAGCTTCCAATAATGCTAGATTTTAACTTGGAGCACTTTTATGATTTGGAGGAGATGTCCCCTTGTATTTGTCACACATCTTCAGTTGTGAATTGGACTATTACTAACTATCATTTCCTTCGAAAGTTACCTGATGACTTGGGGAACCTCAACTCTTTAAGAATGTTAAGGAAGGAAAGAATGTAAATTATGCTAAGTTCTCTTATGACTTTCAAGTTTTTCTTGGATATCTACAACGTTTCAGGTAGGAAAGTACATTCTGTTAGTGAAAAATTGTCTTGATAGAAAGGCCCAATTTCAAATTCTAATGCTTTCAAAAAACATTGTATCATTGTAATGTTTCTAAAAGGAAAGCATATTTTTTCAATTTAAGTATCATTATCCCATATTCCAACTTATTTTTTAGTAACCCATTAGGCTTTGTAGCTTTGAATAAATCCATTTCTTTTGATAAGATCCTCTTCCAAATTAGAACGTAGTTTCCTTTTGGCAATAACCACATACAATGTCTTGATCTTGTTATTGATAAAATAGAGGTTGTGAAACAAGCTTGTGCCATACAAGGACTTGATTCATTGATTGTGTATCAATTATGGCTCTTGATGTAACAATGTCTTGAATTTGTTGCTTGAAAATAGAGGTTATGCTTTACTATTTCACATAATTTCTTACTATCTTTCCATAAGTATTGATTTGTAATTTCAGTCACTGAGGGATGACAGTAATGACAAAGGTAATATTCCATGTTTTGAAGTTCCCCTCTTAGTAAATATTTAAATATATCACCACAATTTAACTGTTAGTTAAAGGAAGTGTATTC
Organism: Pinus taeda; assembly: GCA_000404065.3. Lineage (NCBI taxonomy): Eukaryota > Viridiplantae > Streptophyta > Pinopsida > Pinales > Pinaceae > Pinus > Pinus taeda. The sequence goes on along the minus strand of APFE031688555.1, from coordinate 85,884 downwards.
GATTTGTAAACAATTCATTGCTTTAGTGAATATTTTATTAATTTTGACTAATGAATGTAGTATAATTTTTTATTTAGCGGACTCACATGTTGGACCTAATTATTGGATGACACATTTTTTAGATGGAATGTGAACCCTCATTACCTCATTAGTTGACTCTAAAGGCATTGATTTTTCAATTGGGTTAAGGTTATCAAAGGAGTCTATCTAATACTAAGTGAAAGAAATCAAAAGAAAAATGGGTAAGTATTTTAGGATTATAGAGTAGGTGATTTTATATACCACAATATAAACTTAGTTGTTGGTACAAACAACTACAAATCGTTCCAAGGTAAAAACCACCAAAGGTATGATATTTCCTACCTAACGTTGAGCATGAGAAGTTTATGGAGACCATTAGTATTAGAAGTTATCAAGATGGTCTACTTGAATGACCATAGGTAAGTAGTTAGGTATGTGGTATGTTTTTTATTTTATATTCTATTTCAAGGTATGTGTGTTTTTTGTTTTTTTATGTTCTATTTTTATTTTAAATTAACAAAACAATACAACATTTTCCTATTAGTAACAAATGTAAGTCATTATCACATCTTATCTATGTCAAGCACTCCATGTATACTATGGTTTTAAAATTCCACAAAACCTTTTCAAGGTGAAGTGGTTAATTACTCCTCTAATGTTTCCCTAAACTCTAGCTTCTTAGGTCAAAATGAGGTTTTGCACACTGATCCCTAACCACCATATCTTAGTACAATATGGAATAATTCATACACTCAAAACCCTTAATCGGGCATCCACCATAGTAACAAACCTTAGCCACTAATTAGCGTTTTCAAAAATCCACAAAACCTTATTAAGATAAAGTCTTTCCTTACTATTCTAATGTTTTAAGAAAACTCTAGCTTATGTTGACTTCTTAGGAAAAACCACATTTTAATGATCATAAAAAATTGAGGTGTTCCACCTTTATGAAAAATCCATTCACTTGTTTTAAATTAAATCATCCAAAAACTATTTCTATGCAAAGTTACTTAGTTCTTCACCATACTAATATTCTATAAGAATATATCACTACTCTATATCATGTTAATTTCTTATGAAAAAACAAGGATTTCTACAATTATCAGTATAGCCACCAACTAGGTTTTCAACACTTAACCTTAGCCACTAATAAGGGTTTTCAAATTATACAATACTATGGTCTTTAAAGTCTAAAAATTAGGTCTTTTCAAATTCCACTTGAATATACATCAAATAACAATGTTAAGTTGTGTTAATAGGATTTACACACACATAACAAATCCTAGCATCATATTATCAAACTATAGGCTCATTTGAATCTATCTTATGTTGTCTTCTTAAGACAAAATGAGTTTTTCCACAAGTATCCTTATCCACCATAGCTTAGTACCTGCTAACACAAGGTATGCTATCCAAACCCTACATAGGGCATCCACCAAAATCATTAAAATTAGAAACCAATTAGGCTTTTCAAATTCCACAAAATTAGGGTTTTTGAAATTCCACTTCAAGAGACATTGAATAACATTTCTAACTTGTGATGTTATGCTTTACATGCATATCACAAATCCTAGCATCATATTATCACTAAAAGGAAAATACCTTCTAGTGGAGGTTTTTATGGAAGCGCCTATAAAAATAGCCCAAAAATCTATTTGTAGTGGAGGTCACTAGTGGAGGTGGGAATGTAGATGCTTTTTTAATGGTGTATCTGTAATATACAAACACACCAATGCTTTAATATACATATAAGCACTGGTGTTGAATAGAACACATTGCACCGTGGAAAATTTAGTTTTTTACAATAAAAAAAAATGGTGCACTAAATAACAAAGAGCACCAGTGTGTATACTACTCGATAACACTACAAAAGGGTTAAATTTACAAAAATGTTGGTTGTAAAATTCATTTTTCCCAGTCTCATGCTATACTGTGATGACCCAGAGCTAAAGTAGTACTACAATGCCTCAGTGTGTGCACAATATACCACGCATCGATGCTTACAATAATCAATAGCACTGGAAAAAGTTTATATTTTTTAAATTGTCAGTGTTATATCCACCCCCAGCACCATTGCCCTTCTTGTAGTAAAACACCCTGGCGCATACTTAGAAGGAGCACCACTATAGGTTTTTAATTTTCAAAAAAACATGGTGCTATATTCCAATGAAGCATTGGTGTTGTTCATGTATTAAAATTCCTCGATCCGTCTTAGAAAGAGCACAACTAGGGGGTTTTTAAAATGCGGTGCTATATTCCCACAAAGCCTCAGTGCTATCAGTTATCTAAAATGCCATGGTACATCTTAACAAGAGAACCACTATAGGGTTTTTAATTTAAAAAAAAAGTGGTGCTATTTTATACGAAGCATCGATGTCGTTCATGTATTAAAATACCCAGGTGCGTCCCTGGAAGAGCACCACTAGGTGATTTTAATTTTTGAAAAATGTAGTGCTAAAGTTTGATATGTGCTCTGATGTCGATGATTTTTTTTGCTCACCCTCCTTCCATGCTGTGCTCAATGCATGGCCTTCCAATTTTCTCAAATGATGGTGAATTTTGTTTTTCTCAATTACATGTCAAAAATGCCTCCCTGAAAACCAAATGTCTAGGTAATGTTTATGTTTCTCGCTAATTTATTTTTTTAGCAGATTATAATTGAAAAATAGGTAAAAAATCTATTGTTTTTATTTTATTTTCTTGCATGATGTGTTCGACAACTTTGCCTCACATCGATATCGATGCACCCTCTAAATTTACAAGGTGCATATTAGTTTAATGTGTGAACCTAACACACCATTGTTTTTTCAGTGCGTTTCATAAATCAAAACTCACCAGGAAAAACTATAAATTGTACGTCGATGCGTACATGTTTAGTTTATTCCTAGTTCATTTATATTTACCAAAAACCCTGTACACATAATATTAAAAAATATAGCTCAGTGCATTTGATAACCTCAACGTTCTGTACTGATGCGAAAAGGCTATACGTGTGCAATAATGCATAAGTTTGAGACACACCATGGTGAAAATGTATATATGTGAACCAAATGCGGTGTGTCATACATATGTACGCACTATCTCTAGTGTGGTTGTGTTTGATAGCACACGAAAGACGGTGCATCACAGTTTTTTCGGTGCACCAAGGATTTTTTTTTTTTTTAATTGAAAGTTATGTTTCCATATCTATAAATAATTTTTTCATTAAATATATATATATTTTTTTCTTATGCTTTTATGTATGAGGTTGATGCATTTTATATGTCATTCATGTAGTAGATACATCAATAGAGGGAGCAACGACATCAACAGAAGTAATGACAGAGCAATACAATCTGTTCTAACCATGGGAGGCCTGAGAGAGGGAGAGGGATTTATACCCTTGCCCTATTAGCACTACAAAATGATCGCTCTTGAAGAATGTAGGCCTCCTTAAGTACTATGATGAGGCTACATCCTTGAAGGCGCATTCTATATTGTTGGCACATTTGATCTGCCAGTGGAGTGTCTAGGAGAAGCGTTTCCATGTTGGTCTTGAGACGTGGTATAGGCCCTCTGAGGAGGACATATATTTTTTCACTAGCCTATCCAGGAGAGGGGCGGATTTTCCCTAGTTCCCTATGTCCCGCATGGGATTGTAGTAGAGAGTCAACTTGTCTACTCTCATAGATATTTTGGGGCTTATGTAGTGCATCCAACAAATTTTTAGGTGCGTGGTGGAAAACTATGGTTTCTTATTTTGCCGCACAAGAGGTTAGGTGCCTCTCATTATTAGTGACCATCATTGCACACTATACTAGTGATGGGAAACACATTAGTTTCCCTCTTTTGTATTATGTTGATTCTTTGATTTAGGTGCAACGATGTATTGGATTGTCTGCCATTTTTTTGAGGTATTTTTTCAGGTCTTTAGATAGATGTCGTGTGATGATACATGGGAGGAAGAAATTCCCTTTGTTTTAGATATTTTTTATTTATTTATTGAGAGGCTTCTAGAGATGAGACCTACATTTGTTTGTCACTATCCTAGGTTAATGACCAAGGTGAAAATGTGCATGTGGCGCGAAAGGATTCCGAAGAGGGGCCTGCCAAAGTATCCGACCAAAATTTCCACCCAGGCACTAGCACTATTTGCCAGTGAGGATGACCACACATTTATCTTGTTTCCATTTATATATGTGGGTATGGATTGGAGACAGTGTCCCAACATCATCTCAACACAGGATGAGCCTGTAGATGATAGAGGTAACATGATGTTTTCTTCAAAAAATCATGTGTGCATTCCTAGCTATAAAAATGTGTGTGTGTGTGTGTTGGAAGGGAGACAGAGGTGAGTTGGGGGGTTCCAAAGAGAGAGGTCAAGAGAGAGTGGTGGGAGATAGGGATGAAGATAGAGATAAAGAGTTGTGGGATATAAAAGAGGCCATAAGGGGGGGGGGAGAGAAGGAAGGATGGAGGGACATAGTGAGAGAAAGGAATGGGGGAATAGAGAGAGAGAGGGAGAGAGGTAGAGAGTATAAATGGGAGAGGTATAGGGAGGTAGAGAGTATAAATGGGAGAGGTATAGGGAGGTAGAGAGAGAGAACATGCAAAATTTTGTGTTTGAGTGAGTGAGTGTGTGTGTGTGTGTGTGTGTGTGTGTGTGTGTGTGTGTGTGTGTGTGTGTGTGAGAGAGAGAGAGAGAGAGAGAGAGAGAGAGAGAGAGAGAGAGAGGGCATACAAGAAGAATGAGGGAGGGAACACAATAAGAGTTGAGTTAATGAGAGGTGGAGAGTGAGAGAGAGGGATAAGGGGGAGGGGGGTTGATATAGTGGGAAGGGAGAGAGAGGTTGAGTTGAAAGGGTCCGGGAAGAGAGAGGTAGTTGGGGGGGGTTTAAGAGAGAGGCTGGTGGGAGATAGGGAGGAAGATAGAGAGAAAGAATTGTGGGATATAAAGGGCTAGAGGGGGGAGGGTGGTGAGAGAGGGCAGGATGGAGGGACATAATGAGAGAAAGGAATGGGGGAATATAGATAGAGGGAGAGAGGTAGAGAGTAGAAATGAGAGAGGGAGAGGGATGTAGAGAGAAAGAACATGCAAAAGTGTGTGTGTGTGAGGGAAAGAGAGAGCGAGAGAGAGAGTCGTGAAAATATTATGGCATGGGAATGCTAGACCCACTAGAGAGAGAGAGAGAGAGAGAGAGAGAGAGAGAGAGAGAGAGAGAGAGAGAGAGA
>APFE031688555.1:0-78994 GCA_000404065.3 Pinus taeda | reverse complement strand
GAGAGAGAGAGAGAGTAGTGCAAATATTATGGCATGGGAATGCGAGACCCACTAGAGAGAGAGAGAGAGAGAGAGAGAGAGAGAGAGAGAGTTGTGCAAATATTATGTCATGGGAATGCTAGACCCACTAGACTGAACTATTACATTATCAATCCAATACAATTACTAAAGAATCTTTTGAACTGAATTCTGGTATCACTAAATGTCAAATATCTTTTTGTTTTTTAAAATCTAGGATTTTGAATAATTTTAGAAGAATTCTAGGCATTAAAATAGTATAAAATTTAGAAACAAGTAATAATATAGTAAAAAACCATGTGTACTATTTTTAAAAACATGGTACGACAACTTGAATGAAAGACCATAATGAAACCCATTGTGTCTTATCACAATCATCTTTTAACAAGATCATGGGAAAACATTGTTTTCTAAAGTGTATATCCTATATCATTACAACAATGTCAAAACCCTTTGAAAGTATGAGACCCTCTTTCAAACAAAAAAATGTGTGTGTGTGTGTGTGAGTGAGAGAGAGAGAGAGAGAGAGAGAGAGAGAGAGACTAGTGCAAAACCTACGGCATGAGAATGCTAGACCCTCTTCCAAAAAAAAGTGGGTTGTAGGAACCATGAGCCCCACATTAACATGAAAAAAATAGAATTGTATGGGATATGTAGAGAGACAAAACATTTAAAAGTGAGAAAAGGAGAGAGAGATAGGTAGATATACCCTTCAAATGTATTAGACCCTCTTCCAAACAAAAAGATGTGGGGGAGAGAGAGAGAGAGAGAGAGTAGTGAAAAACTTATGGCATGAGAATACTAGACCCTCTTCCAAAAACAAATGTGGGTTGTAGGAACCATGAACCCCACAATAACATGACAAAAATAGAATTGTATGGTATATGTAGAGAGACAAAACATGCAAAAGTGAGAAAAGGAGAGAGAGATAGGTAGAGATGGAAAGAGAGATGGTGTAGAAGTGAGTGTGTGTGTGTGTGTGTGTGTGTGTGTGTATGTGTGTGTGTGTGTGTGTGTGAGAGAGAGAGAGAGAGAGAGAGAGAGAGAATTATATTTACAGTGAGAGTAAGAGTGAATGAGAGAATGAGAGTGAGACTGTGTGAGAGAGAGATAATGAGTGAGAGAGAATGAGTTAGAGAATGAGAGTGAGAGTGAGAGTGAGAGATAATGAGAGTGAGAGTGAGAGAATGATAAATAGAGTGATATAGAATGAGAGAGAGAGAGAATTATAGTGAGAGAGAGAGAGAGAGAGAGAGAGAGAGAGAGAGAGAGAGAGAGAGAGAGAGAGAGAGAGAGAGAATGTTTGTGTGTATTAGAGAGAGAAAGAGAGAGATAATGTGTGTGCATGTGTGTATGTGTGTATGTGTGTGTGAGAGAGAGAGACTAGTTCAAAACTTATGGCATGAGAATGCTATACCCTCTTACAAAAAAACAAATGTGGGTTGTAGGAACCATGAACCCCACATTAACATGACATAAACAAAATTGTATGGGATATGTAGAGAGACAAAACATGCAAAAGTGAGAAAATGATAGAGAGATAGGTAGAGATACCCTTCTAAAGTATTAGACCCTTGTCCAAACAAAAAAATGTGGGGGGCGGGGGTGGGGGGGAGAGAGAGAGAGAGAGAGAGAGACTAGTGCAAAAATTATGGCATGAGAATGCTAGACCCTCTTCCAAAAAAAATGTGGGTTGTAGGAACCATAAACCCCACATTAACATGACACAAATATAATTGTATGGGATATGTAGAGAGACAAAGCATGCAAAAGTGATAAAAGGAGAGAGAGATAGGTAGATATGGAGAGAGAGAGATGGTGTATAAATGTGTGTGTGTGTGTGTGTGTGAGAGAGAGAGAGAGAGAGAGAGAGAGAGAGAGAGAGAGAGAGAGAGAGAGAGAGAAAGAAGGAGAGAGAATAGAGAAGAGATATATGAGTGAGTGAGGACAGAATGATTTTGAGAGTGAGAAAATATGAAATGAGAGTGAGGGTGAGAGAATGACAAGAAGAGAGAGAGAGAGAGAGAGAGAGAGAGAGAGAGAGAGAGAGACTGAGAGTGAGAGTCAAAGAGAGAGAGAGAGAGAGAGAGAGTGAGAGTGAGAGAGTGAGAGAAAGTGTGAGATTGAGTGAATGAGCGAGTGTGTGTGAGGTGGGTTTTAACCCTGTACAACAATTACCTGTAGATGAATTCTAAAAGCAGATAATAAATGATGATGAGAATATAAAATGAATACATAGAGATTTTCCCCTGGATCCAAAAGCAGAGACTACCATATTGATTTTTTATTATGTTCCTTTCAATCTTACAATACATCTATATACATGTCGAAGCATTCATAAAACCCAATCCATTAACCTTGGATTAGAACATAACAATACTTCCCTTGACTAGATCTACAAAATACCATGGGTATAAAACCGTCATGCCCAAAACCATGTGCTAATACCATGCAAAGAACCATAAGTAGGTCCACCCACATAATATAGGGTCTAAAACATTTTTCTTGTGGCACTGCTCAGGACCCCATGTAGGGGGAATACTGCCCCCTCTAACCCCCCTATAGGGGGGATTGTGCCCCCCTTGTGACCCCCTTGATGTGCCCGACTCAATGAACAAGGGGTGCTACACCCCCAGCTACGCTCGACGCAACGAACACAGGGGGATTTCCCCCCCTTGTGACTCCCCTACACATGCGTCCAGTCGTGGAAAGAATATAACACACACCCAACATGTGTGTGTGTGAGAGAGAGAGAGAGAGAGGGAGAGAGAGAGACAGAGAGAGAGAGAGAGACAGAGAGAGAACAATGGAATGTGAGACAAGGAGAGAAAGAGAGGGATGGATGGAGTGAGAGATGGTGTAGAAGTGAGAGAGAGAGAGAGAGAGAGAGAGAGAGAGAGAGAGAGAGAGAGAGAGAGACAAAGCGAACAATTAAAAGTGAGACAAGGAGATAAAGAGAGGGAGGGATGGAGTGAGATATGGTATAAAAGTGTGTGTGTGTGTGTGTGAGAGAGAGAGAAGATAGATAGATAGATAGAGAGAGAGAGAGAGAGAGAGAGAGAGAGAGAGAGAGAGAGAGTTTTGGAATACAATTTTTGTCTCTGTTTAATTGCAATTCATTTACACAGGTGAAAGTATTATATTTAAAAAAATGTATTTAAGAAAAAAACATCACATTAGAGGTTGATGAAGAAAGAGTAAAGGAAAGGGTAGGTATATAAAAATGCAAATGATTAGAAAAGGATAATCCAAATGAGAGAGAGTGAGAGTGAGTGAGTGTGTGTGTGTGTGTGTGTGTGTGAGAGAGAGAGAGAGAGAGAGAGAGAGAGAGTTTTGAAATACAATTGTTGTCTTTGTTTAATTTTAATTCATTTAAACAGGTGGAACTATTGTACTTAAAAAAGAGTGGTTAAGGGAAAAACAATACATTAGAGGTCATTGAAGAAAGAGAAAAGGAAAGGGTGGTTATATAAAAATGCAGATGATTAGAAAAGGATAATCCAAATTCTAGCACAATAGATGAACCTCCAATGAATATTCCATCCTAACAATTTATTGTTGATGACCAAATGATGAGATATTTGCTTAGAGATGATTATAGTATGTAAGATTAAATTAGGGAGGTAAATGGTGTGTATACTCTTGATGAAGAAGTTCTTTTGGTGTGGCCTCTTTCTTGACATACCAACATTTCAAAAACTACCTCTAAGCATGGCAAATCTCCTTCCATAATTGTAACTCCACATTAGAGAGGTCAAAAGTGCCAAAATATGGGTCCATTGACCATACATAGATTGGGAAATGCACATTGAAGAATTCCTAAATTCCTTCATGTTGATTAAAGTGGTCTAGCATCAGTTAAAGGTAACCCACCAGACCAAACTATTTTATTATGAACCCTATAATATTATTAAATAATATTTTGGACTAAATTTTGAAGTCATTAAATGTCAAATACATTTTCTTTGTTAAAGTCTAGGATTTTGACTAATGTTAGAATAGTTATATGCATTAAAATAGTTAAAAGTTTAGAAATAAGTAATTATATGGTAAAAAACCATGTGGATTCTTTTTAAAAAATTGGTACACAACTCAATCTAAAGACCATAATGCAACCCATTCTGTCTTATCACAATCAGTTTTTAGCAAGATTACAAGAACACATCATTTTCTAAATCATAGATCCCGTCTCATTAAATGCAATGTCAAAACCCTTTGAAAGTATTTTATTAGATGAGATACCCTTGATATAGGTGTCCAAAAAAATTTATGATCCTTCGTTGTAGGATACCTATTTTTGATATGAATTTAATTGCAACATTTAAGGGACTAGTGCAAAAGTTATGGCGTGAGAACACTAGACCCACTTCCAAACAAAAAAATGTACTAAAATTAAGAAGGGATTCTAGGAACCATGAACCAAATATTAAATATTCTTCTGACATGACACAAACATAATTTTATGAGAGATTTTGGAATGCACATAATGAACTTAACTTGGGCCAAAGATCATTTTAGAATTAAAGTCTGTATTTTAGAATAAACACAATACATAAGACATGTTGTTATTTATACTACATTGAATATGGTTATAATTATGACATGACACACACACATATATTGCATAACACCCTTATGTAAGAATGATATATTGCATTACTATCAACCATATCGTATAAGGGTGCATATACTATATTACTATTAAACATCATTTGGATATTTAATTCATAACATCTTGTGTACAAGTTTAGAGGTTATACATTTTATCAAAATGCTTGCTTAGATGGGGCATGCCCCAAGTGTAGTGAAATGGAATTACTGGGTGAGTGCATCCATGTGCACGATGAGTATGAATTGGGGATAAAGGAGGTTAAATTATAAAGCTTCAAATACATCATGTACAATGCTAAGGGAGGGAAAAAATGAAAAACAATATAGTTGGCCACTTCCACGGTTAGTAATGAGTAATCAAATAATATCATTTCTTTTATATTTCCCTTTGAAGTGTGCTAAGGGAAAGCATTGTAACAATGTATTTGTTCAAATCTTACAACCCATATATTAAGGATCTAATAAGCATTCATTATTAGTTTATATTTTATATGCAGAGGTTAACTAGAACATTTCATTGTATACTTTAATTTTAATTACACCCTTGGTCTCCTATATATGTACCGAGGAGATCTCATCTAAGGATCTGTTGAGGGCCCCGAAAATTGGGTCGACAACAAGGGGGATACCCGCCCAGTTTGGACCTTGGTTGGCAACTCCTTATCTGTTTGGTATAGTGGGTTCGACTGGGGATATGGGACCAATTTCCCAATTCAGTGTGTGTGTGTGAGAAAGATGGGTGTTTCTGTTCTAAATGGAATACTTCTATCTAATCTAATGCTATGCTATTGTATTCTAATAAATAGAAAAACATCAAAATTTATGCTAACCCGGGGTGTGATCTTTCTTCTATGCGATCTAAAAAGATTTCAAACAATAACTGGTAATAAAGATCATATAAAGATCATTCATCTATCATAAGAAAATAATTCGATAAAGATGAACTCTTCGTATAAGAAGTTAGACGAAACAATTGTTAAAACTTATCGCATAAATGAGCTATTCATACACTAAACATAAACAAATAGTTATCACCAGACAAAAGTGCCAAATGATAACTCGGACATCCATGCTGTAATATATAAACAACTGAAAAATGAATATCACTTTAATGCATAAGAAGAAATGGTTAAGAGATAAAAGTACCATTTATAACTAGTCCTACTCATGAGCTTCAAGTGACAATTGATTTATCTCTCCTTGATTTAACATCCACTAAGAGTACAAAAGTGCAACATCAGTAGCAGATATCAAATGCAAATATCAATAAACCTTGTTCCATTCATTCACAAAAACCTCCTCTGAGGGTGCAAAAGTGCATGTTCTGAGGATAAGTTTTTGATAAATTTCTGGACCCTTCTCTAAATGCATGAGAAGGGTTTAAATACTACTAACTAAATAACTTATTTACAGAAATTGAGGATTCGGTTTAAATGACCATCCTCTTCCTAAGAAAAACTATTTCTAAAATTAAATCTACGATCTAACTATTTCTAAATCTACTCCTTAATGTTGCAAGAATTCAGTATTTTCCTGAGTAGAGTCGGCTAACTGTATTTCATCTTTGGTTGAGTTAAGCAAACAGAATTGGCAAGAGCTAGCATTATATTTTTAGTAAAATTGCTGATATACTTGAGAATCCTCCAATGACTATGTATCATTACCATATATGCCTGGTAAAAATCCCATTTCAACTTGGTTAACCCTTGGATAGCTTCTGCTTTTCTTTTAGTCTTCTGTTTCCAATTTGTTTCTATCGCTGATTTCTTGCAATTTTCGGGGCTCGCAGGTGACTGAGTAACTAGGGACCTTCCTTTTCGAACAATTTTTCTTAGCGATGCGTGATTAGCGCTAAGCACTAATCGTGCATCGGAAACTGCCTTTGTTTCTTGATCTGGGCTTCCCTGATGCGGTTTTTGCCTCTTGCGCCTTTTTCTCTCATTTGGTATAAAGCTCAAAATTTGTAAAAATAGTGATTCCGTGAGCTCTTGACCCTGAGAATTAAACTGTTGTTTCTGATACAACATCGTCAGTACCCAACAACCATGGCTGTTACGAGAAATCTGTGATAATGCCTCAGAGAGTTTCGCGGCTTTTTTTTCCTTGAATGGATAGTGTGCCTTCGAAATGTACATTGGAGCGTTTCTTTCCTCCGTACGTTTCTGCATAAGACCCTGTATAACGCTTTGTCCTTCTTTCTTGTAGTTTACATTGAGGTGGAAGTAATGATAAAAGACTAATGATAGGAAAACTTTTAAATGCCGAAGATATGCAAAACATGCCACCTTACATGAGCTATTTCTTCGAAAAACACAACACCCTACTTCATTAACAACTGGAAATAACTCATTAATTCACATTAAAATACATGACCAACTCTTGGCTAAAATGTTTTCTCGAATAATGAGCCAGAACCAACTACGATGGAGAGGTCCTGCGATTTTGCTTTGCGATGTCGCAGATCGCAGTATCGCAATATCACAATATCATCGTGTTGTTTTTTATCACAAGGTCGCAGTATCGCAATATTGCAATATCGCAATATCGCAGTGTCACAATATCGCAATATCGCAATATCGCAGTGTCGCAATATCACAATATCACAATATCGCAGATCGTTATAATCCTTGTGTAATTCATGTGATTTTTGCGATGCGCGATGTGCGATATCGCATGTCGGTGATTTTTAGAGTTTTTTAAATGTGAGTGTTTCATTAGTGTATGCGATGCGATGAGGTTTCGCATCACAATCTCGTTTTTTGTCATTTTAACTCATTAGAAGGTGTATCCTATCATTCTTTGCGTGATGAAATATCCTTTAAGGAGTGAATTTAATTTTCTTCATTATGAAACTTAGGTTTTTTAGTTTTTTCAAGGTATTTTCCTAAGTCCATGATGTTGTAAGTTTCATCTAAAAAAGAAAATGTAACACTAACTGATTTTTTGATTTTTACTGAGGGTCCCTACTTATTTAGTATTAGCAATAATACTTCATAAGGAGGGGGGGTTTTGGTGGCCACAACAGGATCAAATTTTTTTTCTTATACATTGTATTCATTGTAAAATGATTCCCCCCGATTTGGACTCTAAATATTTTTTTCTTATCATTTTTAAGTTGCAAGTTTCATAAAATTAGTATTAAAGCATACAAACATAGGGTTTTGTTGCTTCAAATGAATCAATAAGGAATTTTCGTCATATCCTTTCCTTGGGGATGCTTTAGATTGTGAAATTTCGAGACAAATTAGGAGAGAATGATAAGTACATTTCATCGAAATTTCATATTATGGTTCACTCTAATTTTGGAGATACAACCTATAGAAATTGGGGATTGTAAATGATCCGAAAATCAATTTCAAATAAGTGATAATATAATTTTCACAATATCCTTTTGTTGGGAAGTTTTAGATGGTGAAATTTTAAGCATATTGATAATAGATATCAGGGAATATTTGATAGAAATTTCATATTTTGTTCTTATATAATTCTAGAGGTATACCTGACACAAGTTATAGTTTTTGAATGACCTTGAACTCAATTTCAAATGAGTAATCTTGGAATTTGTTCTAACTTTTTTATGCAATGGTTTGGATTGCGAAATTTGGAGCATATTAAGAAAAAAATATAGAGTTACTTATGGTAAATTTTTCATATTAGCATTTGTGGATGGTATTCAAATCAATTTTAAATGAGTGATCTTGTGAATTTCACTATAATTGTTTCTTGGGACACTTAAAATTGTTATTTTTTCAAAGATTTGAATAGACATATTAAAGTACCTCAAGTATTAATTTTAGAACTTGATTTGCAAAATTGGACATATGGAACACTTTACAAGTTCACTCTTAGTAAGAGGTGAAAACAGATTATTATGTTTTGGGAAAGTTTCCATAACTTTGACTTCGGCACATCAAATGTAACATACAAGTGATATAATTTTTGATTGGAGGATACATTTTTTTAGTGACTAAAAATTGTGACAAAGAGGAGCATTATTATTATTTTCTCATATGTTTGTAAAGAGATATCCAAAAGGTACTACAACCCTTAAACCTTCTGAAGGCTCATTCATGACTCATGAATAAATAGAATATGTCTAAAATTGAGTTTACCAAGTTGGAAAATTGGTTGTCATAGGGAAAACAATTAGTTAAAAGGTACATTCAAACAAAAATATAGATGAAAGTAAAGAAGAAATGCATAATAATATGAAATAGCTGCAACCAAATATGCATGGAATGGGAAAAAATATTATGCAGGCCATAAATGGGAGGATCCTTAAAATTAATAATGTGTTCGAAGGAACTCATGAAAATAAAGGTAGTATTCAAGAGGAACAACTTGCCAATAATAATAATAAATTTTTAAGTGGATTTAGCTTCAGTTATGGAGCTAGTCATTGATGGCTTCCTATAGGAGTGAACCTTCAAAAGGTTGAATTAAAGAAGTTTGATGGAATATAGGTCTTTAACTAGGTGCACCAAATAGAGCAATATTTTGAATTGCATTATATGATGGATGATAAGTAAAGGATTCACATAGAAAAAATTATATTTGAAATTAAACCCTATCAGTGGTATCAAGGGGAAGTGAAAATGATTCCCCATTATTATCATTATATTTGGGGTTTATTTACAAGAGAGTTGGAAGAAGAATGTGCCAAAACTTGGGAACATTACTACTTCATTCAATTGACAATAATCAAGCAATTTGGTGATATTGAAGATCATATATCAGAATTTTATGTTTTGGCCATAAGTGTGGATAACATAAATGACGAACATTTGATGGGACATTACATGGGTGTATGAAAATGAGACATTAAACATGATATTTTCCTAGAACATTTGGAAAATGTTATGGAAGCTATATAATTTTTGGGTTAGATTCAAGCCAAGAATAAGAATGCACACTAGTTCGCCTTGGGAGTATACATAAGAAGTAGATATTATTTTGGGGTTAATAAGACAAACTTACATTAACCTACTTGAATATGACATAAGGAAATGGAGGAAGAAAGAGAAAAATCACTATTATTTGGTTGTAATAAAAATTGTCAAAAGGGTGTAAAACTCAAGAAACAAAAATTTTCACCTTGGAAAATAATGATGAAGAGGAAATGGAGGTATCTTCACAATGAAGTGAGGAAGAAATTGTCAACTTAAAAGAGAAATAAATACAAATAGAAATTGTGCACAACATTGATTTAGACATGTGTGAGATATCCATTACGGTAGTGGAAATTTTGGAAACTCCTAAAATCCTCTAGATCATTGGTTACATCAAGAAGAAAATGGTCTATCTATTATTGAATCAGATAGTACCCATAACTTCAATGGTAAAATATTGGTAGAATTCCTTAGTTGTTTTGTATTATATCCAGTGAGAAAGTTTCAATGTTTAGTTCCAAATTGAAGGAGTATTATTTTGTAGGAAAATGCCACAATATTGAATTGGGTATGGGAGAATATAAATAAAAAATCCCAATTTATGCCATTCCAATTAGAGGTGTAGGTGTTGTAACAGGACTTAAATGGAACATTGGTTACAATTTCTAGAAACTATAATGAGTTATTCCTAAGATTTTAATTCCAAAGAATTCAATGTGATATCAAAGGGTTAAAATCTAGAACTTCTCAAGTCATCAACTTTAATAGAATGGAAAATCTCCTAAAAAAGGGTAGCAATGGAGTTTTGGTTAAACTATGTTACATGGAAGTTAATTAGGAAGATGAAAACATTCCTCAGGAATTATAATGCACCTTAAAAAAGAACTATAGGGTCTTATAGATATCCTCATCAACTAAAAGGGGATATTGAGAAATCAGTACGGGACAAGCTATATTAAAGTATTAATCGACATAGGAGGAGTTATTTTCCAAATCCAATAGTATCTCATTTTTTACAAGATAAGTCCAAAGTACATATAATAGAGTCATATATGGAGAATACTCAATAAAATTTTACAATTCTTAATGAATATGTTCAAATGGAGCAAAATAAAATAAAGCAGTAAGCAAATCAAATTGAGGTGAAAGATAATTTGAGGCTGATTAGGTATTTATGAGACTACAACCTTATAAGAAATCTACATTCAAGCTAAAGAAGAATTAGAAATTATCTCCAAGATTTTATGGACCCTAACAGATTGTTCATGGGATTGGACAAATGGTGTATGAGATAGATTTTCCTTCTTCTAGCATTCATAAGGTCTTTTATAACCCCTTGAAGGAGTATGCCATACAGATGGATTGACATTGGATTTTGTCTGATGGTTTTTCCAATTAGTTCAAAAATGCATGTTTTTTTCAATGGTTGTGTTTGATGCACAAAAAAAACAAAGTACCACATATTTGGAGCTATATCAATATTGAACATGGGAAATGGGGGCATGATGGTGTAAACACATGCATCAAAATTACAATACACAAGAAAGAAATGAAGTTCACAACCATTTCTCTCATTTGAGATGTAAATTATTGTTGAATGGTTTTCTTTAGTTACAGATGAATACTCATTATCAATAATGATATTTCAAGAGAGAAGCCTCGCTTTGTACATGCAGGGGGCCTACTTGTTGGCTGCTAGGTAGGAATCCCTTCTACGTTTTATCTGTCTCTGAGGATGGGTGTATGATGGCATTATGGATGACATGAACCTAAATAGAGTGAATTTATATTGTTCCTTCCATACAGGCAGCTGAAGTTGGAATGTATTGCCACCCCAAGTGGTGAAGGGACGACCCAATTGCAAAGGCAAGAGAGTAAGAAACACTCCAACCTATCAACTACGAAAGCACACATAGATAAATATTTTTGGGAGGTGGTCAATGTAGATCAACCATGGTTAGATGAATGTATAAAAATTGATTTCACTCATGGATTTCATTTATTTCAAACATCAAACAATGCTACAGGTGAAATATGCATGATACAACTCTCTTGCTTCTGTTCTCTGTGTAGTAGCAGTGAATGGGGACAATTTTGAATCCACAGTTTGGGTTGAGATCTAGGATCATGTACCACTCCCCATTGGCCAATACTTAACTATGGAATTATCCTAGTTTTATGAGGGCCAATCAAGAATTTCACTAGATTATGATCACATCTAAGATCTTATACAACTAGGTTTAGTGAATATTTTATTAATTTTGACTAATGAATGTAGTACAATTTTTTTATTTAGTGGACTCACATGTTGGACCTAATTATTGGCTGGCACATTTCTTAGATGGAATGTGAACCCTCATTATGTAATTATTTGACTCTAAAGGCATTGATTTTTTAATTGGGTCAAGGTTATCAAAGTAGTCTATCTAATACTAACTGAAAGAAATTGAAAGCAAAATGGGTAAGTATTTGAAGACTATAGAGTAGGAAATTTTATATACGACTATATAAACTTAGTTTTGGTACAAATAACTACAAATATTTCCAAGGTATAAACCACCAAAGGTAGGATATTTCCTACTTGGATTTGAGCATGAGACGTTTTTGGAGACCATTAGTATTAGAAGTTATCAAGATGGCCTACTTGAATGACCATAGGTAAGTAGTTAGGTATGTGGTGTGTTTGTTATTTTATATTCTATTTCAAGGTATGTGTGTTTTTTGTTATTTTATGGTCTATTTTTATTTTATATTAACAAAACAATACAACATTTTCCTATTAGTAACAATTGTAAGTCATTATCAGATATTAACCATGTCAAGCACTCAATTTATACTATGGTTTTAAAATTCCACAAAACATTTTCAAGGTGAAGTGGTTAATTACTCCTCTAATGTTTCCCTAAACTCTAGCTTCTTAGGTCAAAATGATATTTTTCACAGTTATTCCTAACCACCATATTGTAGTACAAGATGGAATAATTCATACTCTCAAAACCCTTAGGGCATCCACCAAAGTAACAAACCTTAGACACTAATTAGGGTTTTCAAAAATTCACAAAACCTTATTAAGATCAAGTCTTTCCTTACTATTCTATTGTTTTAAGAAAACTCTAGCTTATGTTGACTTCTTAGGAAAAACCACATTTTAATGTTTATAAGAAGATTTCGGCATAAATCACATTAGGTAAGACATTTTCCGACGCGTTTCGAACCAACCAGTGTGGTTCATTGTCAGGACAAGTTGAAGAAACAGATCTAGCTCAACATGTTAAATAGTCAGACTAGAGATTCCAACGGCTAAATTTAACGGCTAAATTTGACTAAATGACCCAGGTCAAAATTAAATATTATTAATATTATAATATTAATATTAATATTTTAATATATTATTATTAAATGTTGTGTAATATTATTCATTAATTAATTTATAATTTAAATTAGTAAAAAATGTAAAAGTAAATCCCAGGTTAGTTGAAAATTTTCGTAATTTATTAATAATAATACTATTATATATAATTCATATAATAATATATTAAATAATATAAATTAATATTAATTTATTAAATTATAATTTATTTTATGGAAAAAAGTTAATTTAGGTAAAAATATATAAATTCTTTTCTTAATTTATTAAATAATAATTCAATTATTATAATTCATTTTGTATTATTATTAATATTAATATTATTAATATTAATTTATTAAAAAATATAATTTATTTATTGGAAAAAAGTTAAGTTAGGTAAAAATATATAAATTCATGGTTAATGATCAGAAAAAATTGAGGTGTTCCACATTTACGAAAAAACCATACACTTATTTTAAATTAAATCATCCAACAACTATTTCTATGCAAAGTTACTTTGTTCTTCACCATAGTGATACTATATAAGAATATATCACTAATCTATATCATGTTGATTTCTTATGAAAAACGAGGATTTCCACAATTATCTGCATAGTCACTAGCTAGTTTTTCCACACTTAACCTTAGCCACTAATAAGGGTTTTCAAATTCCACAATACTAGGGTTTTTAAACTCTAAAAACTAGGTCTTTTCAAATTCACATTGAATATACATCAAAAAACATTGTTAACTTGTGTTAATAGGATTTACATGCACATATCAAATCCTAGCATCATATTATCAAACTATAGGATAATTTGAATCTATCTTATGTTGACTTCTTAAGAAAAAATGAGTTTTTTCACAAGTATCCTTATCCACCATAGATTAGTGCCCTCTAACACAAGGTAGGCGATCCAAACCCTACATAAAGCATCCACCAAAATCATTAAACTTAGCAACCAATTAGGCTTTTCAAATTCCAAAAAAGTAGGGTTTTTGAAATTCCATTTCAATAAACATCGAATAAAATTTCTAACTTGTGATGTTATGCTTTACATGCATCTCATGAATCCTAGCATCATATTATAACTACAAGGAAAATACCTTCTAGACGAGGCTTTTACGGAAGCCCCTATATAAATAGCCCAAAAATATATTTGTAGTGGAGGTCACTAGCAGAGGTGGGAAAGCGGATGTTTTAGAAGATGTTTTTTTAATTGTGCATCTGTAATATACAATCACACCAATTCTTTACTATAGATATAAGCATTGGTGTCGAATAGAACACAATGCACCATGGTAGATTTATTTTTTTGCAATAAAAAAACATGGTGCAGTAAATAACAACGAGCACCAATGTGTATACTACTCGATAACAATGGAAAAGGGTTAAGTTTGCAAAAATGTTGGTTGTAGAATTCATTTTTCCTAGTCTCGTGCTATACTCTGATGACTCGGTGCAAAAGTAGTATTACAATGCCTTAGTGTGTGCACAATATACCACACATCGATGCTTACAACAATCAATAGCACTGGATAAAGATTAAATTTTAAAAATTGTCAGTGCTATATCCACCCACAACACTAGTGCCCTTGTTGTAGTAAAACACCTCGACACATACTTAGAAAGAGCACCGCTATAGGTTTTTTATTTTAAAAAAAGTGGTGCTATATTCCAATGAAGCGTTGATGTTAAAACTCCCCGGTCAGTCTTGGAAAGAGAACTGATAGGGGGTTTTTAAAATGCAGTGCTATATTCCCACAAAGCTTCGGTGCTATCAATTATTTAAAACGTGATGGTTCATCTTAACAAGAGCACCACTATAGGGTTTTTAATTTAAAAAAAAATGGTTCTATATTATTACAAAGCACAGATGCCATTCATGTATTAAAACACCTCGATGCATTTATGAAAGAGCACTGCTAGGTGATTTGTAATTTTTAAAAAATGCAGTGCTATAGTTTGAAAAAGAACTGGTATGGTACATGTATTTGAATGCCTCGGTCCATCTTGACAAGAGCATCACTATAGGGTTTTTAATTAAAAAAAAGGTGATGCTCTTGGATATTTTGCACAATGGTGTGGTTATAACACTGAAAGAGAGTTAAATAAAAAAAATATCGTCTGTAAATTTCATTTTTACCATTTACAGTGTTGTAGAGCTCTAAAGCATCAATGCCACTCTCATCTCATACATGTGCTCTAACGTCGATGCTTTTGTTGGTCACCATCCTTCCATACCAGGCTCAGTGCATGGATTTCTAATTTTCTCAAATAGTGATGAAATTTGTTTTTCTCAATTACATGTCAAAAATGCCTCCCCAAAAACCAGATGTCTAAGTAATGTATATGTTTCTCTCCAATTTAATTTTTTAGAGGATTAGAATTGGAAAATAGGTAACAAAATCCATTGTTTTTTATTTCTTTCTCTTGCATGGTGTGTTTGATAGCTTTAGTCGCATCGATAGCGTTGCACCCTATAAATTTATAGAGTGCATCATAGTTCAATTTGTGAACCTAACACACCATTGTTTTTGCAGTGAGTTTCGTAAATGAAAACACAACATGAAAAACTATAAATTGTATGTTGGTGCATACATGCTTAGGTTATTCCCAATGCATTTATATTTACCAAACACCCTTCACACATAATATTAAAAAATATAGTTCAGTGCACTTGATAACCTCAACGTTCTGTACTGATGCAAAAAGGTTATAAGTGTGCAACAATGCATAATTTTGAGACACACCATGGTGAAAACGTATATATGTGAACCAAAAGTGGTGTTTCATATGTATGTACACACTATATCCATTGTGGTTGTGTTTGATAGCACACAAAATATGGTGCATTACTGTTTTTTGTGTTTGATAGCACACACTATATCTATATCTATATCTATTTATATAATATATATATAATATATAATATATATATATATATATATATATATATATATAATATATATATATATATTATATATATATATATATATATATATATACATACATAACATATACATATACATATACAATATACATTACATATACATATATCTATATATATATATATATATATATATATATATATATATATATATATATATAATGTTTTATGTATGAGGTTGATGTATTTTATATGTCATTCATGTATCAGAGACATCAATAGAGGGAGCAACAACATTAATAGAAGTAAATGCCAGACCAATACAATGTGTTCTTAGTATGGGAGGCCCAAGAGAGGGAGATGGATTTATACCCTTTCCCTATTAGCACTGCGAATTGAGCACTCTTAAGGAATGTAGTCATCCTTAAGTAATATGATGAGGCTACATCCCTGAAGGTGCATTCTATCTTGTTGGCACATCTGATCTGCCAATGGAGTGTCCAGGAGCAGGCTTTCCCTGTCGGTCTTGAGACGTGGTATTAACCCTCTGAGGAGGACATATATTTTTTAACTTGCCTATCTAGGAGAGAGGAGGATTTTCCCTAGTTCCCTCATGTCCCACATGGGGTTTTAGTAGAGAGTCAACCTGTCTACCCTCATAGATATGTTGGGACTCATGTAATGTGTCCAAATTTTTTTTAGGTGTGTGGTGGAAAACTACAGATTGCTTCTTTTGCAGCATAAGAGGTTAGGTGCCTCTCATTCTTAGTGACCATCATTGCACACTATAATAGCGATGGGAACCAAATCAGTTTCCCTCTTTTGTATTATGTCAATTCTTTGATTCAGGTGCTAAGATGTATCAGAGGGTCGGTCATTTTTTTGAGGTAGTTTTGTAGGTCTTTAGTTAGATGTCCTGTGATGGTACACATGAGGAAGAACTTCCATTTCTCTTTAGATATTTATTTATTTATTTTTTGAGAGGTTTCTAGAGATGAGGCCTACATTTGATTGTCGCTATCCTAGGTTGATGACTAAGGTGAAAATGTGCATGTGGCACCAAATGATTCCTAAGTGGGGCTTGCCGAAGTATCCGTCCATAATTTCCACCCAGGCACTGGCACTACCGACTTGTGAGGATGACCACACATTTATCTTGTTTCCATTTCTATACATGGGTATCAATTGGAGATAGTGTCCCAACATCATCTTCACACAGGATGAGCTTGTAGATGATAGAGGTAATATTATGTTTTCTTCAAAAAATCATGCATGCATTCCTAGCTATAATAATGTGTGTGTGTGTTCCTATCTCCAAGAAGGTATATGCATTCTTAGCTCTAAGAGTGTGCACACATTCCTAGATCTATGAACTCTTATAATTGGGAAAGGGTTGTAGTTATGTAGAGAGAGAGAGAGAGAGAGAGAGAGAGAGATGTGTGTGTGTGTGTTTTGCTAGCTCTAACAAGGTGTATGCATTCTTAGCTCTAAGAGTGTGCACACATTCCTAGAGCTAGTGATGGACCGGAAGCTGGCTTTAATGACAATCTCTCCAATTTGATTGAAATATCTGCGATATCCGTCTCTCTCGCCCTTGGATCTTTCCTCAGATCATCAGTCATTAAACTAATAAATTCTTCTGGTGTAAAATTTACAAGCCCTTCCAATCCAGTTTAGAATTAAATGCCTTTACATACCAAACTATGTATGAGAAACCGAGATCTTCTACTACGTTCCACAATACATATGCATAGACAGATCCACAACAATTATAGTCATGTGATGGATATCAATGCGAACAGAAACTTAATTGGCGGCGATATAAGGTAGCCGCACACATTTGGGTGGAAAACTTATAAACGAATTTTTAGAACTCCATGAATATGCCGTAGACAGTAATTAAAATGCGCGCACACAGTCTTAACAATACAACAACAGACATATAAATGTATGCACAGTAGATTAAATACGCACTACCATTTTCACATGCAACAATTGTAAACATACCCAGCCTTTATCGTGGTTGTGGTGCATGCTCAATTCAATTATACAAAGGGTTTAAATCCCACGTTTCAATGCCACGGTGTTTTCAATGTAAACCACAATGACAGTTCTTCTGTCCATATAAAACCCACGCACTTCTGAACGAACGGTATTTATAATTTACCATAGGCCACTGTTCTGAACACATAGTGTTTAGAAATTACCACAGCATACAATACAATTGTTAAGGAATTGCGCACGCACAGCAGTGGTTTAGACGCACCTCCAGTATTTTTTTTATTAACAATACCAAACAACTTTATATATGAGCTGTCCAAAAAATCACACACAGTCATTACATAAATATATTCCGCCCTCCACAGATACGCGCGCTCTTCCTCCACCATTCAGGACACTGTTTTTTTTCATTGAAGAGCTGCAATTCGACTCTATCCTTCCTACCATTTACATACACAATATATTGGAGTTCTACATGAGAGAATATTCCCTCCTTGGCGGCCAAGTTTTCCATCTCTTTCTTCTCATCTATAGCTGCCTTATTACAAAAGCAGTCACATATAGAAAAAGTAGTAATACATAGTTTTTTTATAACAACTAATCTAGCATGCCTTATTCTAAGCCTATCTAGAAAAGATGGCATGTTTTTTTTTTTTTTTTCCTTATCTAGTTCCTAATTTTAACTAAAAACATAGAAACAGCAGGCAAAGGATCCCACTCCTTGCCTGTAGATAATCTTTTTGATTTTTTGAATAAATCAAAAGATTTTTCCCCTTCTGAGTCACATGCTCCTGCATCAGACTCCCAAGGCAGAAAAATTCATGATCTCCTGATCATGTGGTTTGTGGTCTTGATCTTCCTGGATCCCATACTTTGTTCTGCAACCGTCCAAATGCTTTATTCCTTTGCTGCCGCTGCATTTCTGTTGTCCTTTCCTCCATCTTCTTCTTTCTGTCAATCAGGGTCAAGTTTTGATCGATCTTGCTTGCTGCTATTTCTATTTTCCTCCATTTGGATTGTTGCATCATCAGCTGCCATATTTCTTCAATTTCTATGTCTAGCTTACTACTGTTGTTCCCAATTTCTGTTAATTCAGCTGCTACCGTAGATGTTGTTGCCGCTGCCGCCATAGATGTTGCTACCTCCCAAGCTTCTTGTCCCTCTGCAGCATACTTTGGCTCATCACCTGTAAACACAATCAAATTGTTAGCATTAAAATCACAAGACCCACTGGTCTTATTTGTCGATTCAGTCACCAAATTATTTTTCTGCAACTCCAAGTCTTTTGCAGGACTCAAAAAATTTTCACTGGCTTTCTCTGGCAATATTTCAGCATGTTGATTTGTATTCACCATGAGACTGTCAGCTAGTCTCGCCTTCTTACCATCTTCTGCTTCATGACTGTCCTTCATGAAAACTTCCCTACCTTGTTTCCTCAGCAAATTAACCTGTGCATGAGTTCTCTGTCTCTCCAGTTCTCTTCTCTGAAGATCTAGTTCCTTGTACAATTCAATAACTTCGTTAGGAGTAGATTTTGGAAACTTCACATAACCTTTTATACCTTCAACGACTCTTGAGCAATCATCAGCTAGTTCAACATTCTGACTAGACTCTTTCGTCTTCATTTCCTCATCATTGCTCTGAATAGTCTTTTGTACATCCATCATCTGCTCCAAGTACTCCTTTCCTCCAAATAACAGGGTTTTTGAATCAGTCTTCTGTCCTGGTACATCTTCCTGCAAAGGCGACAATGTATGATTGACACCATCCTTTCCAAATTTGTAGGTGTTCCTCTTCCCATCATGCATGGTTGCTCTGTCATATTGCCAAGGTCTTCCAAGCAATATGTGACACACATCCATAGGCATCACATCACAAACAATTTTATCTTTATACTTACCCACTTGAAATTCCACTTCACATTGTTCACTTACCAACAGTTGATGTCCCTTTTGTAACCATGACATCTTATACGGTGTTGGGTGCCTCATTGTCTTCAGCTTCAATTTCTCTACTACTTCTATAGAAACCAAGTTATCAGTGCTGCCACTATCAATGATCATCTGGCAACATTTCCCCTGAACTTTGCATACTGTCCTGAATAAAGTTTTCCTTTGTGGCGGTTCAGTCACCTCCTTTGCTGGTTTAATCAAAACTTTATTAAGTACCAGAGACTCTCCTCTTTCTGGTGTATTTACTTCTTCTGCTACTGTTGCCACTAGTGCCTCTTCCTCAGCTAGAGCCACAATTGCATTCCTCTTCTTTATTTCCGCACTCTCTAGGCGCTCAAAAGCTCTATGTCCTAGCTTATTGCATCAGTAGCATCTTACTTCTCTGCCTCCTCCTCTGCCTCCTCTTCCTCTAGAAAAACTCCCTCTGCCTCTTGCATCACCTCCTGTGGATGCATGCTGGGTTGAGCTACTGCTAGCTCCTTCTGCAGGTGTTGTAGATCTTCCACTACCACCTTGACTTCCTTTCCTCTGAAAGTCCCTCTCCCACGGGCAGACTGCTTCCTCATGAGTTTTTCTTCAGCCTTCAGTGCTATCTGATAGGCTTCCTCTACTGTTTTTGGAGACAATAAACTTATCTCATCCTGAATGTCCATTCTGAGGCCATTCATATATCTAGCCACTTTCTCATCTGTGTCTTGGGCTTCTCCAGCTCTTATGCTCACCTTATAGAACTCCTTTGTATATTCCTTCACTGTTAAGGCTCTCTGTCTAAGATTTTGCATTTGCCTAAATAATGTTTGCTGATAGTTACTGGGCAAAAACTTACCTTTTAACTTCACTACCATTCTGCTCCAATTCTTGATTGGCTGCTTACCCAGTCTCTTCCTTTCTGCCTGCACACCATCCCACCAGAGTGTTGCATGGCCTTTTAATTTGGTGACAGCAAACTTTACCTTTTTCTCATCTTTTGTTTCTTCATAATCGAAGAATTTCTCCATGCTATTAATCTAGTCGATCAATTCTTCTGGATTCAGTCCTCCTTGGTAGATTAGCACTAATTGATTCCAAGGCCTGGCTGTGGATTTTAACATTGACTGAAAGAGTCTCACCTCAGGAGTAACCTCTACAGTTTCCTCCTCTGTAGCTTCAACTTCGGGCTCACTGACATCTTCGTCATCTATGTTCTCGTCTGAGGTTAACGCATCCAATCTAGCTCTCAGCTCTGCTATGCTTTCCATTATTTCAGTGTTTGCAATAGGTTGTCCTCTTCCACCACGTCCTCTTCCTCTTCCAATTCTAAAAACCATCCTTCTCCTACTCCTGAGATTCAATTCTATGTCAGCGGCTAGCTCTGATACCACTAATGATGGACCGGAAGCTGGCTCTAATGACAATCTCTCCAATTTGATTGAAATATCTACGATATCCATCTCTCTCTCCCTTGGATCTTTCCTCAGATCATCAGTCATTAAACTAATAAATTCTTCTGGTGTAAAATTTACAAGCCCTTCCAATCCAGTTTAGAATTAAATGCCTTTACATACCAAACTATGTACGAGAAACCGAGATCTTCTACTACGTTCCACAATACACATGCATAGACAGATCCACAACAATTATAGTCATGTGATGGATATCAATGCGAACAACAACTTAACTGGCGGCGATATAAGGTAGGCGCACACATTTGGGTGGAAAACTTATAAACGAATTGTTAGCACTCCATGAATATGCCGCAGACAGTAACTAAAATGCGCACACACAGTCTTAACAATACAACAACAGACATATAAATGTATGCACAGTAGATTAAATATGCACTACCATTTTCACATGCAACAATTGTAAACATACCCAGCCTTTATCGTGGTTATGTGTGTGCTCAATTCAATTATACACAGGGTTTAAATCCCACGTTTCAATGCCACGGTGTTTTCAATGTAAACCACAGTGACAGTTTTGTTGTCCATATAAAACCCACGCACTTCTAAACACACGGTATTTATAATTTACTATAGGCCACCGTTCTGAACACACAGTGTTTAGAAATTACCATAGCATACAATACAATTGTTAAGGAATTACGCATGAACAACAGTGGTTAAGATGCACCTCCAGTCTTTTTTTTTATTAACAATACCAAACAACTTTATATATGAGCTGTCCAGAAAATCACACACAGTCATTACATAAATATATTCCGCCCTCCACAGATATGCGCGCACTCTTCCTCCACCATTCAGGACACTGTTTTTTTTCATTGAAGAGCTGCAATTCGACTCTATCCTTCCTACCATTTACATACACAATATATTGGAGTTCTACATGAGAGAAGATTCCCTCCTTGGCAGCCAAGTTTTCCATCTCTTTCTTCTCATCCATAGCTGCCTTATTACAAAAGCAGTCACATATAGAAAAAGTAGTAATACATAGTTTTTTTATAACAACTAATCTAGCATGCCTTATTCTAAGCCTATCTAGAAAAGATGGCATGCTTTTTTTTTTCCTTATCTAGTTCCTAATTTTAACTAAAAACATAGAAACAACAGGAAAATGATCCCACTCCTTGCCTGTAGATAATTTTTTTGATTGTTTGAATAAATCAAAAGATTTTTCCCCTTCTGAGTCACATGCTCCTGCATCAGCTAGGAACTCTTACAAAGGGGAGAGGGTTGAAGTTATGTGCAAAGAGAGAGAGAGAGAGAGAGAGAGAGAGAGAGAGAGAGAGAGAAGGGGATTGGGGAAGAATAAGGGAGGGACACAAGGAGAGTGAGTTAATGAGAGGTGAGAGGTGGAGAGTGAGGGAGAGGGAAAGGGGGGAGGGGGGGTTGATATAGTTGGGAAGGGAGAGAGAGGTGAGTTGGGGGGGGTTCAAGAGAGAGAGTGGTGGGAGATAGGGAGGAATATAGAGAGAAAGCGTTATGGGATTTAAAGAGCTAGAGGTTGGGGGGGAGAGAGGGCAGGATGGAGGGACATAATGAGAGATAGGAATGGGGGAATAGAAAGAGAGAGGGTGATCGAAATCTTGGATAAACCTCTAAGTCTAAAAGGCTTCATATAAGAGGTAAAGGGTGCCAAACATAACTTGAATGGGTGAAAACGAATTTCAGATGAAGAAGTTATCGCAGGAAGAAGTTTTCCTTTATCCTTTAAAAATCAGCAAAAGACCTTTATAAGGGAAAATCACATCGCATGAGGCCATGAGGAGGACTTAAAGTCAGGGAGAAGGCACCCCTGATCAGCGACCTTCGATCATCGGATTGGTTGGTTGGGTCAGAGGCAAGTAGTGTATACCCAAGTCAAAGGTTCTGGGCGGATGCGATGGTACGATCCTTGAAATTGGTGGATCACAATCGGCGATACCACAAGGCAAAGGTGGGACCTCGGGCGATGCGATATCGTGATCGCTGATATCAGTGGATCACAATCAGAGCTACACAGGAGTGATTATATATATATATATTATATATATATATATATATTATATATATATATATATGCATGATGCGATTAGCTGGACTCGATGGAACTCTATATGCTATTTCATAAGATTTGAGATCCATCAATTAGCCTTGTTAATGTATTTCCATGTATTTCATTTATTAAACAAAATACAAAGGGAATCCACAGAGAGGGGCATGGCAACTTGCAATAGTGATTTCAGGCGGACCAGATAGAAATATAAGGCATAATTCAGGTTGTTTGAAGTCTGAAAGACTGCGTTGTGTCGGATTTTCCCAAGTTTGAAGGTATTTCTCTGTGTAACTAGAGAATGACCATTTCAGGGATTTCAAAGGCCCAATACCCTCATCTGTCACAGATTAGGTGTCCACCTCCCTTGAATGCATTATGCAATGATTATTTAACACCAGAAGAAGGATTTGAGTGGGAATAGGCAGAGAGCTAGATAGCAGTCGAACAGACAACATGTAGGGAAGCCAAAGAGCCATAGAATGATGATTGCACACAAAGAAACAATTGGGGTAGCCAAAAATCTGGAAGCTCACCTCAAAGGAGGTAGAGAGCTCAATTGAGAGCAAGCGGAATGCTGAAAGTAGTAGCAGGAGGAAGAAGATAGAAGACGGTCGCTGTGAGAGAGCAGAGAGAGCCGAGGAGCTACTGTGCAAAGTAGCTAAGGGAGCCTTTGGGGTGACTTGAAGTTCAAGTGAAAAGCCAGAGAGGTGAAGGTTGCAGAGGGCCAAGAAGCTAGAGCCGAAGAGCCAAAAGCCAAAGCCAAAGCCGAATATCCAGAGCCAGAGCCAAGAACTAGAGCCAAGAGCTAGAGCCAAGAGCCAAAGCTAAGAGCCAAAGCTAGAGCTGAAGAGCCAGAGTGAGAGCCGAGAACCAGAAAGCTAAGAGCTTCAAGAGCCAGGGGATAAAATGGTGTCTGAACCCACTCTTTCTATGTAAAACAATAGGAGTTGAGCCGAGAGCTTGTAAAAAGGACTTATATTATAATCCTAGAGAGCCTATTCGAGTTGACTAGAGCTCAAGGAGACATAGCCCAAGAGTATTGGGTGAACTCCAAATTAAATTGTTGTTCTATGTGTTTTGTTTATTTCTTCATTAGTATTTATTGTATGTATTTACATATCAGAATACACAACATATTTTAAAGCACATAAACAACCAACAATAAGTATAAGCATACACCTATAATTTCAAGCATATTATCATTTCCGCATTGGTTAATTAATAATACTTGGGAATATTTAAGGCTTTAGGAGTGGGAGAGGTTCTTGCAAGCTATACAAGAAGCCTAAGTGCCCTATTTTCAAATCAAGTGGTATTAGAGGTAGTAGTTTGATTAACCCCGCCTTCAAATAAGGTTATATTAGAATGATTTATTGATAGAGCAAAGATTGCTTGTCTGAAAGGTGTTTGGATAGTCGAGGATTGATTGTCTAATTGATATATGCTTGTTGCAGACTGACTATTTTCTGAGTTTGTAGAGGTAAAGGGAAAGCTATTGATAGCTTAGTTCCAGAAGGACAAGAAGGAAAGAGAGCTAATGGCACTCTTCTTATCCCAAAGGATCTCAAGGCAATATTTGGAGCACAAGAGGTTTGTTGCAAAAGGTTGCTGAATAAGCTCTTTATTTATCTTGTTGAAGTTTTTTTGTTCATTGGCATAATGACAACTTCTACAAATGGGTCGTCAAATTCTGCTTTCTTCACAAGATTCTTTGATGAAGACATGAAGCAATAATTGTCCACCATGATGGATATGGTGAGAGAAATGTATGAGGATGGAAGGAAGAGTATCATGCTTAGAAAGAAGTTGAATTCTATGGAGGAAGAGAAGAAGTTGCTTTCTGACAAATTGCAGGAAATGGAGAGGCAACTTCATATTGAAAATATGAACTTGAAAAGGATGCATGAATTGGAGACACAACTCTTTGTTGCCGAAGAAGCCTTGGTCAAGTATCAACTTTAAGAAGAGGTAAACCATTCCAGTTTGTCTTCAAATTCCTCTAAGGATGCTTATATTGGTTCTTTTGAAAAACATACTAGAGGCATAGGTTCCAAGCTAATGTCCTAGATGGGCTATGAAGGAAAGGGCTTGGGTAGATATGCAAAAGGTATTTTTGAGCCAATAATGATTGAGGAAATCCTAAGTATTTGGGTCTTGGCTATGGAAAAGCTTATGGAGAAAGTTCGAAGGCTACTATGAAGGCCACTGAAACAACCCCAAGAAGGGGTTGCATGATAGAGTGAAGATTGTATTCATGAGGAATGCAATAGCTTGAAACATCATTTGCAGGATGCAGATGTTTAGAAGCACACACTTGAACTAGAGAGTTGGGGAGACTCAAACAACCTTGAAGATATGATGGTGTCCCAAAGGGAGCCACTTCTTCCTTTGATTCACCTCCTCAGGAAGGCAATAAAGGTGCAAGAGGAAGGTATAAATCTGGTTCTAAACATATTCCTTTTGATTTTGCAAAGCATGAAAAATTTCCACATATGTATGGGAAAAGAATTTCTTGTTCCTTTTGTGGTTGGATAACCATAATGTTTCTAGGTGTTGGAAGAGAATGGCCACATACAGGAAACTTTTGAAGGAAAAGAAGCAAGAAGCCAAAGGTCCATTGGACAAGGCAAATCATACTGTCAAGAGGGTGCACATGCAGTGATCTTACTGCTATAAGCAAGGACATCTTGCTGCAAAATGTTGGACTTTGAATCCAGTAATGCTTCCACAAAAGCTGAAGAAAGTGGAAAGAGAAGATGGTAGAAATGGAAAGGAAGATTCCATGAATGATGTGTCTCAGGATGATTCACATGATGATGCTGATGTATAGACAAAGGTAGTACCTTTGAAAGGGATTGGTAAGGAATGGTTAGAGTTCTTATCTGATTAAGATTGCATGTATATTAATGCATCTACATTATATTTCATTTCAGCTTCGAAAATACAGTGTGCTTAAGTGAAAGTTGAAGGATGACATGCATGCATGAGCATGAGATACATGAAAACAGGGACGTTGATGATTTCCTTGTTTTTGAACATGTATGTGCAATTAACTTGTAGGGTTGATTGCTTTGACATGCATGTGATGCCATGTTGATTTGGGAGAAGTTAACTTGGTCTCCAAATGGATATAATGATGAAGTGTTTCATCTTTTGAAAAAGAGTCCTAATGGTCTTTTTCTACATGATTGACTTGAAGGGTCATTTTTTTAAAGGAATGTTTTGTGGGCTTGTTATCTAGTCCATCATTTGTATGCAGATGTAAGACATGGAGGTGTTCAAAAGCTATGAAATCTATTTCTTTTGTTGAAGCAGGAGTCTAGGCCATCCAGTTGTTGTCTGTATTTTTGTTCTTGTTAACAGTTGTTGTTGACAACTTGTCTAACAGGTACAAATGAAAGTTTTGTGGAGCAGATGTGCTTCACATTTGTTTGAGCCACCTTGGATCAATGATCAAAGCAAAGAAGTTCAAACCACCTTCTGTGACCAGTTCAACAGAAGTTCTATAGAAAGGCAAGGAGGAAGACAGTTCTTCCCAGGAAGACCAACCCATCCAAGAAGGGAAGTGGTCGAAAACTTTGGTTCAAAGGCATTATGAAAAGGAAAGTGTAGGGAGGCTACAAGAAGTGGGTGAGTCACTCTCATTTACTGTTCAGATCAGTATATCAGTATATTGGAGACCAAAAGTTCTTTTAGTGGGAAGGCATGATCCAAAAATGGATCCTGGATAAACCTCTAAGTCTAAAAGACTTCATATAAGAGGTAAAAGGTGCCAAAGGGCACAAATCCTTTGTAAATCAGAGGGAAATGAAAGTTGTAGGCTGTTCTCGGAAATAGTCTCATTACAGAGATCTCTTCATTCTGAATCCAACGCAACTTGAATGGGCAAAAACGGATTTCAGATGAAGAAGTTAGGAAGAACTTTTCCTTTATCCTTTAAAAATGGGCAAAGGACCCTTATAAGGGAAAATTGCATCACATGAGGCCAAGAGGAGGACTTAAAATCAAGTGGAAGGCACCCCCGATCAACGACCTCTGATGATTGGATCAATAGTTCAAATCGGAGGTAGGCAGTGAATACCCAAGGCAAAGGTCCCAGGCTAATGCGATGGTGCGATCGCCGAAATCGGCAAATCACAATCAACGATACCATAAGGCAAAGGTGGGACCCCAGGGGATGTGATATCGCGATCGCCGATATCGGTGGATTGCAATCAGAGCTACACATAGGAGCGACTATATATATATATATATATATATATACGGGATGCGATTAGCCAAACCCGATGGAAATCTAAACACTATTTCATAAGATTTGAGATTCGTCAATTGGCATTGTTAATGTATTTCCATGTATTTCGTTTATTAAAAAAAAATACAAAGGGAAGCCATAGAGAGGGGCATGGCGACTTGCGATAGCGATTTCAGGTGGACCCGATAGAAATATAAGGTAGAATTCAGGATGTTTGAAGTTCGAAAGACTGTGTTGTGGTGGATTTTCCCGAGTTTGAAGGCATTTCTCTATGTAACCAGAGAATAGCTATTTTAGGGATTTCAAAGGCCAAATACCCTCATTTGCCGCAGATTAGGTGGCCACCTCCCCTGAATGCATTATGAAATGATTATTTAATGCTAGAAGAATATTTGAGTGGGCAGAGGCCAAGAGCTAAATGGCAGTCGAACAGATAATGCGCAGGGAAGCCAAAGAGCCACATAAGGATGATTGCACACAGAGAAACGGATGGGGTAGCCAAAAAGCCAGAAGCTCACCTCAAAGGAGAAAGAGAGCTCAATTGAGAGCAAGTGGAATGATTAAAGTAGTAGCAAGAGGAAGAAGGTAGCAGAAGGTCATTGTGAGAGAGCGGAGACAGCTAAAGAGCTACTGTGTAGAGTAGCTGAGGGAGCGTTTGGGGTCACTTGAAGTTCAAGTGAAAAGATAGAGAGCGAAAGGTTGCAGGGGGCCAAAAAGCCTGAGCCGAAGAGCCAAAGCCAGAGCTAAGAGTCAGAGCCAAGAGCCAAAGCCAAGAGCTAGAGCCAGAGCGAAAGAGCCAGAGCTAGAGCTGAGAGCTAAAAAGTCAAGAGCTTCAAGTTCCAGGGGATAAAATAGTGTCTAAACCCACTGTTTCTCTATAAAACAGTAGGATTTGAGCCAAGAGCTTGTAAAAAGGACTTATAACATAATCCCAAAGAGCCTAGTTGAGTTGACTAGAGCTCAAGGAGACGTAGCCCAAGAGTTTTGGGTTAACTCTGAATTAAATTACTATTCTATGTGTTTTGTTTATTGCTACATTAGTATTTATTGTATGTATTTACATATCAGCATACACAAAAAATTTTAAAGCACATAAAAACCAACAATAAATATAAGCATACACCTATAATTTCATGCATATTATCATTTCCACATTGGTTAATAAATAATACTTGGGAATATTTAAAGCTTTGGGAGTGGGAGAGGTTCTTGCAAGTTAGAAAAGAAGCCTAAGTGCCCCATTTTCAGATCAGAGGGAGAGAGGTAGAGACTAGAAATGGGAGAGGGATAAGGAGGTAGAGAGAGAACATGCAAAATCTTGTGTATGTGTGTGCATGTGTGTGAGTGAGAGAGAGAGAGAGAGAGTGAGTGAAGGGCGTTGGGGAAGAATGAGGGAGGGACATAGGGAGAGTGACTTAATGAGAAATGGAGAGTGAGAGAAGGGAAAGGGGGGAGGGAGGGTTGATATATTGGGGAAAGGAGAGAGAGGTGAGTTAGGAGGGTCAAGAGAGAGAGGTGAGTTGGTGGGGGTCAAGAGAGTGAGTGGTTGGAGATAGGGAGGAAGGTAGAGATAAATAGGGAGGAAGATAGAGATAAATAGCAAGGAAGATAGAGAGAAATAGTTGTTGGATATAGAGGGCCAGAGGGGGGGGGGGGAGTGAGAGAGGGCAGGATGGAGGACATAATGAAAGAAAGGAAATGGGGGAATAGAGAGAGAGAGGGAGAGAGGTAAGAGTAGCAGAAATGAGAGAGAGAGAGAGAGAGAGAGAGAGAGAGAGAGAGAGAGTAGTACAAATATTATGACATGGGAATGCTAGACCCACTAGACTAAAATATTACATTATCAATCCAATAAAATTACTAAAGAATCTTTTGAACTGAATTATGATAT
Organism: Pinus taeda; assembly: GCA_000404065.3. NCBI lineage: Eukaryota > Viridiplantae > Streptophyta > Pinopsida > Pinales > Pinaceae > Pinus > Pinus taeda. The sequence goes on along the minus strand of APFE031688555.1, from coordinate 49,666 downwards.
CACTAAATGTCAAATATCTTTTTCTTTTTTAAATTCTAGGATTTTGACTAATTTTAGAAGAATTCTAGGCATTAAAATAGTTAAAATTTTAGAAACAAGTAATTATATAACCAAAACCATGTAAATTATTTATAAAAGTTTTGTATGAAAACTTGAACTAAAGACCATAATGCAACCCATTGTGTCTTATCACAATTACTTTTTAGCAAGATCATGAGAAAACATTTTTTCTAAAGCATAGATCATATATCATTACTGTTATCACTCATAAGTCTTCCATAGAAGTTATCAAAATAAGGAATAATTCGAGGTAACCACAAACCTAATCTTTTAGACTTAGGTTCTAGCCAACCTAAGTCTAGAGGGGGCTCTCTCTTTATAATTTAACTTTGTTTTGGGTGTGATTTTAGGCTAGTTCTTAGTGTTCATAAGGTTTTAAATTTGGTTAGGTGGTGGAATTCTAGGAACAGATGGATGGAGCAAGGCCTTCAAGCCATTGGGATATGGAGTCAATCAAAGTATAGCTTAACTAGACCAGATCACTAAAGGGAGTGTTCACAGGGAACGCTAGCAATGCAAAAGGCAAATCTTTAGGTTCAATGGATGAGATAGTCCTAACCAGGGTGAAATGGCAATGAAGAATCCTTAGAACTGGATCAAGATGAAGAGAAGGAGGTGATCATGAGCAAAGGGCAACTAAGAATCCTTTACTATAGACCGAGGGGGGAACTACGGAAGTAAGGGATCATTTGAGAATTCCCTAACTAAGATAGTTTAGCTGAAAACATTAAGAAGGTAAACCGTCAAGATAGAGTGCATTAAAGAAAGTTCTGAAATATCATTCCTAGTTTACCATTCAGATTTTATAGAAACACATATGATTATTAATAAACATAAAGAAAAACAATAATACACATGAGAGAAAATACTTCTTTGATTTCTGCTTTACACAAGAATCCTGTGAAATGTCTTTACTTTATTTCTTGATTCAGCAAGCCGATCCAGTCTTGATACAATAACACTTTAACTTGATAGGAAAAATGTCTTTGAATCCACCCTAAATACTTCGAAATGTGAAGTATTTATACAAAAAACATTACAAAATATCTTATAACAGTTTGAGAATTAATCTAGGAAATCAAAATATCTTCAGGCATGAAGATAGAGACATATGGAAAACTGCATCATGAAGTCCCTCTTATGGTGGTAGTGCTAGCTGTTGCAGTTGAAATTGAACCATTTTAAGCTAGCTGATATGTGTACACTGGAATCATCTTTGTCTTTAACCTTTGATTAATACTCTTTAACTTGTTACTCTTTGACCCTGTTTACCTGTTTCATCTGGCTATCATTTAGATTTACTGTGGTAACTTATAGTAAATCTGTCATTTTTTTCCACCAATCATTTTCAGATAAATTTAACTTGAGCATCCTTCTATATATCTCGTCTGTCTCAGTGTATTTGGAAAATTTTGGTTTGATGAAAAACAAATGTTTCACCTCATGCTCTAGGAAGAATAAATTCTCTAAAGTATTATATAATACTTCGCCCATTGGCAATGCTTTGGCTCCTGAAGTGCTTGCCTGTTCCTTGGATAATTTAATTAATCTGTCAACATAGTCCAATTGGGTCATAAGTCTATCATCGATTACCATGGGACTGGGAAGGCCTTAATCCCTCAAAATTTGTAATTTTGTCAATGCCAACCTGCATGTCATGGCATTTTCCCTCCAAGTTAAATATAAGGTTTCTTTTCGAAAGAACCTTTTTTATTTTAATGATGGCTTTAGTTCTATCCTCCACACCAAGCTCATTTAGTTCATGCCTGTTCTTACTATTCAAGAATTTGATGAGTTGATCAGCATCCTTAGGTTGGTCTCCTAGGTCTTTCTTTACTTGTTGTATTGCTTCGGTGGCCACTTTCACCAATTCTGTTTGCTCAAATATTACTTGAATTGATGGCCAAATATCATTGATAGAGTCAATGATATTGGACCAAAGCATCTCCTTAGTCTGTTGTATTGACTTTTACAAAGTTCAATCTTCTTCAAGAACCTTTATCTTCTCACCCATCCTTAGGGATGTCTGTGCCTCTTCTTTCTATTGTATTTGGGCAAGCCTGCAGTTAGTTTCTAGGCTTGTCACTTTCTCCTTCAGTCTCTTAGGTTCTGTTGCCTGGATGTACATTTCCTCCATGGCTTTCACTAACTCTGTTGTCTTTTCTGTTGAGGTACCTAGAGTTGTGGACTCAGTTGTGACAGGAAGTGTTGTAGTAGGTGGAGTTGTTGGTGCCAAAGAGGCTGCCAATGTTGAAGGCACTACAGTTGTTACAATGGGAATGGTAGCTGTGGAAGTAGTGACCATTTTACTTTGTTCAGACTAAATCAATGTGCCCAATTCTTTCTTTGTTTATTTCAATTGGTTATTTAGCTTTAGGACCAAGTCCATAAGTTCTTCTTGTCCTTTTTGTGTTTCCAGGACTTCTTCTATTTGTGGATGATGCAATGGTGGAATTTTGATTTGCTTCTTCAAAGTAGCTATGTCATCTTTATTCTTTTTTATTAACCTTTGTGTAGCCTTAACATCTTTGGGATCATGTCCCAACCCTATGATTAAGTCCTCTAAAGACTTGATTCTTGTCCCCTTGGCTTGTGATGAAGCCTTCTCTAATTGAAACTGTGCTGATATATTATTCAACGAATTCTGTAACTAATGGGCTACAATGGCTTTGCTTGTCAGAGTGGAATATACCATTTCTCCTGTTTGTTTGTGTAGCTCAATCTGGTCAATAGGATGGGTATCCTTTACTAGTACTTTGAAATCTACTTTTTGGTAATTTGCTGCTATTCTGGGCTGCTGAGTGGTGGGCTTCATGAAAGTCATCTGCATTTTGCCTTCTTTCACATCAAAGGCTGACATAAGCCTTGTTTGATTGGTGGGAGCCATCTTTAAGTATTGTGCATAACTTTAGGCTTTTAACCTTCCATTATTGGCCTTTATTTCCTTGTACTTTTCTCTAATATCTTGATTTTTGTCAGCTAGAATTCTGAACAAGGACACTTCCACACTTTTCTATCTTTCCAACATCTGAGTCTGTGATGTGGAAGGTTCTTGTGTGCCTCCAGAGGGAGTAGCATGCTTGCTCCCTTCTATTTCTGTGCTTGTGGCTCCAACTGTTTCTTCTGTGAATTCCTGCTTAGAGAAAGGATTTAACCTTTGCCTTTTGACATAAGTTTGTGTGGTTGTTCTGCCTAATGTAGTGGCATCCTCCCTATTCCTTTTGAGGTTCTTCTTCTTATTTAGAGGAGTTTTCAAGTTAGGGGGAGTACTCATGTTGGGTTGTTCTGTACCTGTTTGAGTCAGTTCCTCTGATATTTCTGGTTGCTTTGATTCTTTTGGTACCTAGAATTCCTCTTCTACCTGTGATCCAATTTTTCCCTGTGACTCTCCTTGTGCTAGTGGTTCACTTTGTGCTGGTGGCTCTCCCTGTGCTTGGGATTCTTCTGGAACCTGCAGGAAAGAACCTTCATCAAGCCTTTTCTCTAGATCAATTAGTGCATTTTCAACAACAACTTTAGTGCAATCTCCGTCCACTAGAGTATTCTCCACCCATTCCAACTGATTTGCATATTTCTCTATCTGAGGGGTTCGGTGGTGAATGTAGGGAGCCAACTTGTTCTTCTGTCTTTTTTTGCAGATGAAGTCATAAGGACCATATTTCCACATGAAGATTTGTTTTAGTTTGAGTCTTTGAAGGATTTCTTCGGCTTGTCTTCTAGCTTCTTTGCTATTGCATACAAAGGGGCCTAGTTGATATTTAACTTTGAGCTGGGCCTTTTTTTTGGCTTTAACAAAATATACCTCATATGAATTGACTATCTTCCTGTAGTACTCCAGAGAAAATAAACTCATTGGGAGGTATCTCGGCAGTTTATATGTGGCCCACTCACATCCGCAAATTCTAATTTCAGTGTGATTTTGGTACAAGTACCAATCTCCACTTTGTGTTGTTTTGGCAGCTATAGGATCCTGATGTCTGAACTAACTCTTGGAGGAGGACTTCCTAACAACATGGTCACTATTGGATATGCAAAATGATCAACGAAATCTTTATATGGTTATGGGGAATCATGCTCATGTATCAAAGGAGTCCAAAAAATTACTGACCTAGGATGACCGTTAGTATCAAGCTTTTGGAGAGTGAATGGGAACTTGTTTGCTTGATAGTAGAAGAAAAGGTGCTAGAAAGCTGAAGAATAATTAAACACTCTTTCATTATCCATTCTCAAAAATTGTTCATGCATCCTATCAGATATGTACTTCGCATAATCATATATGACAACAAGGGGCTTTCCTGGAGTAAAAATGGACATGAAGGCTAAAACGATTTCATCTATATACTCACTGGTGGTATAGCCTAAAACACAAGAGGTCATTGCTACTATATCCTGACCAAACGGGGAAAATATGGTAGCCACATATGGAGGAGGTTTTGTTGGGACATGCTTTCCCTCCCTGATGAAGGTCTGACGCATTTTAGCAATCTTGGGAGTGGTAAGCTTGGGAAATTGGTTTAGCAGGTCTCCAATGGAAATAGGGGTCAGATTTTGTCCTGGTTGCAATTGAAGCATTTCATTAATCGATTTAGCAGTGATGGTAAAGAGTACACCCTGGTTTGGAGACATCACTTCTCTTTGACTGGGTAACTATAATTGGTATGTCAATAATGGACAATTTCAGGGAAAATGTGCACCTTAGTGAATTTATACTTGGGAAAATTAGACTCCCAAAGACCTATTTTATTAGCTTGGTTTAGGTATTGGTCCCTATATCGGTAGTACAATCTGATAGGGGGCATAGACAACAATGTCCTTAATTTGGAAATCTTTATCTGATAGAGGCAGATGGCCTAAGTCTAGATGTGGAGTTGTCATTGGCCTGATATCCATGGAAACAGGGGCAAACATTGTTAGTTCTTGTGGATTTAGTAATTGGGTACAAAACTTACAGTTTCTTGAGGGTAATAGGGTTTTTCAGTCAATTAGGGCAACTGGGTTCCAATACAGAGTATTCTTGGGTCAGTGTGAAGTTATTTTACTTAATTTCTTAATAATTTCCAAGAAATAAAGTAACAGGCTCAGGAATGAGACAGGGTTTATGGTGAATTTGGATAAATACCTAGAATTTCTAGGAATTTTGGTTCTGAATGGGTTGACAGGCGATTGTGCATGATTGCAGAAGGTTTACATGAACTGGAGGATGGACTGGGAGTTTAGTGGCTTTTGCAGGTTGGTGGTTGGATCTAGGTTGGTGGTTGGATGTCGTCAGTCACGTGCATGGAGGTCTGGGACGTTTGCTTCCACGATAAAACAAAAATAATGAGGTTTTTTGGTTATATTCACAAAGTCAATGATTTGGCGGGTATATGGGCATAATTGTACTTTTGGATTTTAGTGGGATGACATGATGCTTTTTCGTTTAACGAGAGGCGGTAAGCAGGTTTATTCGCATCACTTTTGTGGGCTGGGTGGTTTTCGGGGAAGGCTGCCCAATTCCACTCATTAGGCGCCATGTCACATTAGGGCCCAAAGGAAGGCAACCCGTATCAGGTGGGTAAAGTTTAGGTGTTGAGGTTGCCCGATATGTTTGATAACCATCAGATTATAGGGGAGGTGATCAAACAGTGATCAGGGTGGGGAGTTTGTACGAAGGGTAATGGATGGGCCCGGTGGATGTTTGAGCGTGGCAGGGTTGAAATGCATGATAGTTTAAGGTGGGTTTAGGGCGTTGGGGGTGATTTTATTAGTGGAGGGTTTGATTATTAAATTAATCATTGATCGATTAATTAACTTGTTTGGCGGGTTTGGTTATTATAAAGTTTATATTTCAAACTTTCGGGGGTGGGGCATTAATAAAAAGGATTTATTTATAACCATACAAGAAAGGGTTATTTTGCTTTGGAAAATATATATATATATATATATATAATATATATATATAAGTGTTAAAAATTAATAGGAAAATTGCGGAAAATGGGTTAGTGCTAAGTATAATGTGTATGTGAAACTTATTTGCTTTTCACATAAAAACATTATGACTCAGGTTGAAAGTTATTTTTGTGTTTTTTGAGAAAAGGGTTTTTTTTCATGGGGGTGATTAATTTTCCTAGGATAACAAGATTTTATCCTTAGAAAAAGGGGTTTAATAGGGGAAAATGACTTTTCCTTAGGAAAATGGTGTTTTTCTTAGGAATAGGGTTTTGTTTGGGAATATGAGTGAATTGAAGGGGGTGAATGTTTATGAGGGGGTTTTTAGTACTTAGGACCTGTAGTCATTGGACCAAGGGTCTGGTCCCTCCAGAAGTCAAAGAAATGCTTTGAGCCCCTTTCACTTAAGATTTTGGGTACTAAAGACTTTTTATTGGAAATTAGTTAAGCGAAAGGTGTAATGAGTGAGGGAAGTTAATCAATTTGACTTTGTGGCCTTGATGCATGTCCAATTTTCATCCATACTTAGAACTTTGATTATGAAGGTGATCAATATGCTTTTATCTGACAATTATCACAATTCTGCAACCTTTCTTCTACTTACCCACCTACTCATCCTACCATTTTTACTTCTCTTTATTAGGGTGCACTTAAGCTAGCAAACTCTTATCAAAACATTTTATTTTCTTTTACAATAGTAATCTAACTAAGTCTAACCTTATTACATCCAAGGGATCAGATTAAACAATTGAGTTCCTTTTATTTGCTCTGCTTATCTACTTATCTGCCAAGATTAAACAGTTTGGTTAGATTTTATTCTCTATCTATAAGCACAAAATTGAAAACATGAAATATTCAAGTTTAAACATTTTGACTATCATGGATTGTGGAAAAGATAACAAGCTGCACACAATAATCTATTCTGCATCAAAAGTAACTAGGAGTGGCATTTTGACTTGCACACTTTCATGGTCTTTTCTTTTCTTGGGGTTCATCTTTTTCATTTTTTTGACCTTTTTTATCCTTTTTGTCCTTTGATTTTTCTTTTAGGACATACCCACTTTACATTTTTTAATTTTTTGAATTTGGAAAACATTTGTAGAAAGCAAAGGTATGTACATATTACAGGTTTAATCTCAGTCATTCAAAAATTATGACACCTGTTGGTATAGGAACCTAATAGTGGCTCCACTTGGGGATGGCATTGCCTGGTGAAATGTCAAGAACTTGTAGATCAACAGCCATTCTAAATTGTTTTGATCTTACTCTACAAATTTTCCCTTTCACTTTTCTACATTATTGCTATTTATGACAATAAAATTTTTGAAAATGAGGGCCTTCTCTTCGGGCTTCAACTCCAAAAATTCACTCTCCAATCAACTCTAAACTTTTGAAAAATAGAATATGTACAAGTGATTAGTGAAATTAGTAACTAGGTTCTAGGTAGTGTTTAAGCATTTGACCATTAACTGGTCCTCCTTCTGCTTCTGTGCCATCCAATTCTCCGAGGAAAAAAACATTATTACCCCTAAAAGCATATATGATATATGGGCCTTTCCATAGGAAATCAAACTTCCCATGTTTAAATTTATCATTTCTTCTTGAATCCCATTTTACAACTTTGTCTCCTAGGTAGAAATCTTATACCTTAGTCCTTTTATCAAAAGCTTTCTTGATCCTTTCTTGCACAACTTGGGATCTGATGTACAATTCTTCCCTGGTCTGTTGTACGTAAATTATCTGGTTGATTCTCCTTTGAATATCATTTGGCTCAACCTGCACCTCTCAGAGTAATTTCATCACTGGTGTTCCCAAGGAAGATGGGAAAACATCGCCCTTCCATAAACTAATTGATAAGGATTGGTACCAATGGATTTCTTTATGGTTAGCCTATCTGCCCACAAGGCATTTACTAGCTTCTTGTTCCATGTTTTCTTATTATCCTCCAACAATTTTTTGATGATATTCACTAAACTCTTGTTGGAGGATTCTGATAGTCCATTCTCTTGAGTGTAATAAGCTATAGAGTGACCTAGGGTTATCTGATACTTATTACAGAAATCAATAATTCTCTTAGATTTGAATGCTGCTGCATTATCAATGATGATATTGGTTGGGCATGTTAGATTCAAGGAAGGTTATTATAACAATATCAGTGGCTTACCTTGATGGTATGGCTTCTATCCATTTGGTGAAGTAATCTGTATCAATGAGAATCCATTTATGTTAGGCATAGGAAGGTGGAGGATTTCACCAATGAAGTCAAGAACCCACTATTGAAATGGTGCTTCAGCAGATATTGGCTTCAAAGGCAAGGGTAAAGGTTTTTTCTTTCCTTAAAAAATCTGACATTTATGACATGAGGTTACAAATTTCTTTACATCTGAAAAAAAAGTGGGCCAATAAAAACTGGCTCTTAGAATCTTGTCAGAGGTGGTTTTCCAGTAAAGATTTCCTCCACAATCACCTGCATGAAACTCTTGTAACACCTTGTTAGATTCTTATTTTAATAAATAGTTAAGAAGGATACCTTCATGCTTCCTCCAAAACAAAGCATTATCAATTATGCAAAACTTTACAGATTTCATTTTTAAGAACCTACTTTTAGTCCTAGATAATTCAAGAGAATCTTGTACATTTTGTAAAAGATATATAATGTCATTATACCATGTTGATTCAATAAAGGTCTGGTTGATTGATGGAGTCGCCATATCCTCTCCATTATCCATTTCTGCAATAAAATTTATGTCTAAGGCCTCACAGTTCGATTCAGCCATGAGCTTGGCTAAACCTTGTCCCTTAATCAACTTTGTAGGTTTGATTTCTAGTTCATATTCTAATATAGTAGCTATCCACTTCCCTCTTTTTCTATTTGGACCATCCTGAGTTAGGATGTCTTTGACCACAACATTGGGAACATAAGCTATTACATGAGAATATAGAATGTACACTCTGAAATCCTTGATAGATTTGACTAAAGAAAAAGCTTGCTTTTCCATTATATTATACTTTAAAGGGGCATCCCTTAGGGCTTTTCTAAAGAAGGCAATAGTTTGCTCAAAACCCTCATCATTTGTTTGCAGTAGTACTGCAGCAATTGTGCATTTAGAGGCAAACAAAAATATAATGAAATCCCTATCAAACTTTGGACTGATAAGAACTGGTGTTTGTGTTAAGGCTAGCTTAATATCTTCAAAGGACCTTTTAGCCTCAACTGTCCACTTAATAGTCAAATCTTTTTTCAACATGTTGTTTAATAATCTAATTAGTTCTGCTAAGTTAGAAATAAATCTTCTAAGAAATTTTATTTTACCTAAAAAGGCTTGAAGTTATCAGATGCTATATCTGCAATATGGCTTCAATTCTTGTAAAATCTATTCGGATACCATCGTTAGAGATTATGTGGCCTAATAGCTTTCCCTATTCCAACCCAAATAAAGATTTTTTAGGATTCAAAGAAATTTCGTACTTTCTACATTTGATGAAGACCTGCCTTAGATGATCTAGGTGTTGTTTATCAGATTTTGAGAATACATTGATATCATGTAAGTATATTACTAGGAAGTCATGGATTTCCTTAGCAAAAGCTATATCCATAGCTCTTTGAAAGGTGGCCCCTGCATTCTTTAATCCAAAAGGCATCTTCACATACATGAAAGTGCCCTAAGGAGTAGTGAATGCAGTTTTTACCTAGTCATCTCGGTGAACGAAAATTTGGTTGTAACTAGAAAACCCATCTAGTAATGAGATCCTGGTTGAAGCTACCACCCTCTATAATATCTGATCCATTTTGGGGAGAGGATAGTTGTCCTTGGGTGAAACTTTATGGAGATTCCTAAGGTCAACACACAGTCTAATCTCACCAGTCTCTTTCCTTGTGGGCACCAAATTTGAAACCCAATAAGAGAATCTAATTAGTGCTATTATCTTGGCTTCGTACATTATCTTGATTTCCTTTTCAACAGAAGGCAATAGAATGGGATTAATCCTTCTAAGCTTCTGTCTAAAAGGTTTCTGGTTTTCTTTTAAGGGGATAGTATGTTGTATTATGCTAGTGTCATAGGAGTTGAGGTCCTCATAACTCCAAGAAAAACCATCTTGGAATTCCTTTAACAATTCAATGTATTTTACTTTTTCAGTAGGAGGTAAGGATTTTGAAAGTTTTATCAATTTAGGATCTTCCTCAAAGCCTATGTTACACTCCTCTACATTAGATTTTAAGGGTTCCATTTTTGGTTTTCTAGGGACATCATTTGAATCAAACAAGTATTCCAAAGGAGTTAATCCTTTGGGCAAGAAATTGTCTTTGAGATGGATGATTTTAGAGTCTTCGTCAATTATCTCATCAATTTCAACTTGCTTTAGGTTTTGAATATCTGATTTTGTAAACATTGTGGGATGGAATCTATCTATCTCTTCATATTCTAATTTGTTAATTTCTATTTTATCTGTAAAATAAAGATCTAATGTTATGTCAGTATCTATGTTGCTATTTACAAATTATTCCTCTAGAGTCAAAAAATTGTTTATTTGTTGGTCATTAGTGAATACTTGCCAGTTTTTCAAGTTGTCAGGGATAGCAGGTCTGTGCCTAACCTCAATAGTGTACTGATAGTTAGTTTGAAATGGTAACTTACAAGTGTTGGCAAACATTGCTAAACTATGAGCTTGCATATTATGTTTCCTTGGAATGACTGTAAGCTTAGTTTCTAGAAAAGTATTTAATATTTCTACAACTGTTCCTCTGTAAAAACCTAACTTAGGATCTCTAGTCATATATACAACATTGATTTGTTTAATAACCAACTCAGAATCTCCCATAATAGAAACTCTTATGGCTTCTAACCTTTTAACCAATTTGAGACCTAAAATAAGTGCTTCATACTCAGCCATGTTGTTCATGCATTTGAAGTTTAGCCTATAAGCTTGGCCCTCTGAGTGATGATTCTCTAAATTGTAAATCCACACTCCTGCTCTTGCACCTAGTTTTTTCTCTAACCCATCAAATTCAATATGCCAAAGTATTTCATGTTCATAATTCTTACTCTCTGGGGGAACAAAATCTTCTTTTATTAAGGCATCTTGATCATCTTTTTTATTTGAAAGCTCTTGAATTTGGATAATTTGATTTTTTGTTGCAACTGCAATTTCTTTTGTTTATGAAGTAATGCTGTTTGAAGTATTTTCTTTGTTTGGTTCAAAATTGTACAAAATGAAAGAATCGATGTCAAAATGCATGGAATATATAGGAAAGTTTTGAGGCCTCTCTTGGCTACTCACTACATACTTCATCAGGGTCTCTCTGTACAGTTTTTTAGGATGTCCAAAGACTGAAATTGTGGCATATGACATGTCAAGTTGAAAATATCCTTGGTGTTTAGTCCCCCATGATCTAGACAATAGCATGCCATATTTAGGTGGTATATCAGCAACAACTATTTCCATAAGAATGGGCTTAGCAAGGTATTGTACTAGGGAAACACATAGGTCTTTTATTAGTCCTAGGCACTTAACTTGACTTGAATCAAATGAAAATAGGTCCTTGTAAGGCCTAGTGATATACAAGCTCAATTTCTCCATAACTAATTTAAGCATTAGATTGTGTGAAGCCCTAGAGTCTAGCATAGCATTATGTATGATTTTATCGTGAATGTTAAGGCTAATCTAAAAGGATGGTTTCCCTCCTTCCACTAGTTTTCCATTAACATCAGGACCGAAAATAAGCTCAGGTAGATCATCAAATAAGTTAATAGAGTCTTCATTCTCAATGAAGTTTAAATATTTGCTTATTTGAAATTTGTAAGTTTCATGTTTAATCAGCTTTGTTAAAGGAACAAATATTTTCAATTTGGCCACCTTTGCCCCCAAATTGAAAGGCAAAGGGGATTTCTTTGTTTGAGTGTTTGGAATTCTAACAAGAGGGTTTGGAGCATATTGCTCTTCTTTTTCTGTATTTGAAGTCTTTTTTCGTGAATTTTCTAAAGTGATATTTGAAGTATCTTCAGCTGTCTCCTTGGAGGGGATTGAGGTGGATGGTTGATGATCAATAGGTTGGTCATTGGTTACATCTACAATAGTGGGACTAGGAGGGTTCTAATTTGGTCTATTTGGAGAGTTTTTGTAACTGGAACTACTTTAATTTTCTTAGGTTGATTTGGTACTTCTTTCTTGTTTTGGCAAGGAGTGTTAGTGTTCTTCTTACTCCTCAAATTGTATTGTTTGTGCACTTCAAAGATAGAAGAATCATATCCTTGCTTGTAATCGAATGATTCACCTGATTGTGTCTGCAACTACTGAAGCATGTGTAATTCCTGATCATCTTGAGTCAGAAAGATAGTTTCCTTCTCATCTAATCCCATTAGGTTAATTTCTGTGTCTTGTTTATGGTCTTCTGAATGGGAAGTTTCAGCGTATTTTTCTTGAAAAGGTGGCCTAATATTTTGATTAGGTCCATTTTTTCCAGTGTTTTGATTTTGATTCTTTCTAAAGTTTGGATTTCTCACTGGAGGTGCTTGTTGATTATCCTAGTGAGGCTTTCTTTCAATGTTCTCAATCCTACCCATCAGTTTTTCCACTCCTTTGTCTAGGGCATCCATTTTAAGGTCAAAAGGTGAGGCTTCATATTTCAAGGGTGCTCTCCTTTCATTCCTAATTCTAGCTCTTTTTGCTAGCAAATTAGCTTCTACACTAACTGCTACACTCGGCATATCTTCTAGAGTTAGAGGGTTTCTCTCTCTCTAAGTTGGAATGCCATATCAGTTTAAAACCCGTCAGGAAAATTTATCAGAGCTAAGCCAGGTGGGGGTCTAAGGTCGACTGGTATTGCATTGTATATATTGTTAAATCTAGTACAGTAATCTTGGACTGTTTCATTTGGTCCTCTCTTGATGTTTTCATATTTTGAAAGGATCTGCAGAGGTTTCTTTTTCTTTTCCCATCTATTTAAAAATTGCCAGTAAAATACTTCTAAAGTTTTTATGTTGTTAGCAAGTAAAGATCTAAACCATGTTCTTACATCACTAGCTAAAGTTTGAGCAAACAGTCTCATTTGGACATCTTCAATATCAATTTCATGTAATTAAAAATGATTTTTCATCTTTGTTGTGTGTTGTTGTGCTGTATAGGGCCCTATGCCATCAAATTGGACGATTTTGTTCTGGTAGTCTTGTGGCATGGTACCTAGTGGAGCAGGCAACACAAGAAGAGCATATCTATTTTCCATGGCTCTAAGTTGGGGAAGACTAAGAAGGGGAGTTTGGGTTCTCGAGGATGATACAAGGGGTAATGTGGAACTGGGAGTGATAGGTGTTTGATGGGTAATGATAGGTTGGTGGGGAAGTGAAGGTATAAATAGAGGTGAGGAATGAACTTCAAAGATGGAAGGGAATAATGGTGAATTAAAGGAGGCTGAATCTATTTAAGAAAGTTCAAAGATCTTCACAGTAGTGAGTGATGACTGAGGGGAATTTAGAATATACTGATCAATTGACAAGTTTGCCCTTTGGACTTTAAGTTCAGCTGTAGATTCTAGATCTAGAACTATGTCATCAAGTGCACTCTTAGACTTGGCTGTAAATAGGGAAAGATCAAAATACTCATTAAAGTGGAGGTCTTCTAAAAACAACCACTCATCCGGGCAGGAATCTGCTTTAATTGAAGGTGTAGGACTAATTGGATTTTCTTGTCTTATGGATATTCTTGAAATTAGATTAGGATTGTCAATTACTTGGGAAGGGTTTGGATTAGGGTTGACCCTAGCATAATGAGTTCTCCTTGAAGCCATATTTCAAGCTTTTCCTAATAATTTATTTTTGTAAGATTTTTATAAACAACTTCTAATAAATCCTTGAAGAGGCTTGAAATAAAAATTTGAAATTTCTCAAAGGTTTATTAAGATTGAGGATTTGATTCCCCAATATGGTCGCCACTATGTTATCACTTAGAAGTCTTCCCTAGAAGTTGAAAAAAGAAGGAATAATCCAAGGTAACCAAATCTTTTAGACTCAAGATCTAGCCAACCTAAGTCCAGAGAGGGCTATCTCTTTATAATTTAATGTTGTTTTGGGTGTGATTTTAGGCTAGTTCTTAGTGTTCATAAGGTTTTGAATTTGGGTGGGTGGTGGAATTATAGGAATAGATGGATGGAGCAAGGCCTTCAAGCCATTGGGCTATGGAGTTAATCAAAGGATAGCTTAACTGGACCAAATCACTAAAGGGAGTGTTCACAGGGTAGGCTAGCAAAGAAAAAGGCAAATCTTTAGGTTCAATGGATGAGATAGTCCTAACCAGGGTGAAAGGGCAATGAAGAATCCTTAGACTGGGATCAAGATGAAGAGCAGGAGGTGATCATGAGAAAATGAAAACTAAGAATTCTTTACTATAGACTGAGGGTGAAACTACGGAAGTAAGGGACCATTTAAGAATTCCCTAACTAAGATAGTTTAGCAGAAAACATTTAGAAGGTAAATAGTCAAGAAAAAGTGCATTAAAGCAAGTTCTAAAACATTATTCCTAGTTTGCCATTCAGATTTTTATAGAAACAAACATGATTATTAATAAACATAAAGAAAAAAAATAATACACATGAGATAAAATACTTATTTGATTTCCGCTTTACACAAGAATCTTCTGAAATTACTTTACTTTGTTCCTTGATCCAACAAGCCAATCCAGTCTTGATACAATAACACTTTAAGTTGATATGAAAAATGCCTATATAAATGTCTTTGAATCCACCCTAAATACTTCGAAATGTGAAGTATTTATACAAAACAATTTACAAAATATCTCATAAAAGTTTGAGAATTAATCTAGGAAATCAAAATATCTTCAAGCATGAAGATAGAGACAGATGGAAAACTACATCATGTAGCCCCTCTTATTGTGGTAGTGCTGGTTGTTGCAGTTGAACTTGATCCCTTTTAAGCTGGCTGATATGTGTACACTGGAATCATCTTTGTCTTTAACCTTTGATTGATACTATTTAACCTGTCACTCTTTGACCCTGTTTACCTATTTCATCTAGCTGCCATTCAGATTTACTGTGGTAACTTATAGTAAATCTGTCATTTTTTCCACCAATCATTTTCAGGTAACTTTACCTTGAGCATCCTTCTATACATCTCATATGTCTCAGTGTATTTGGAAAATTTTGGTTTGATGACAAACAAATGTTTCACCGCATGCTCTAGGAAGAATAGATTCTCTAAAGTATCATATAATACGTTCCCCATTGGAAATGTTTTGACTTTTGAAATGATTTCCTAATCCTTGGATAATTTCTTTGGTCTGTCAACATAGTCCAATTGGGCCATAAGTTTGTCATTGATTACCATGGGACTGGGGAGGCCTTTATCCCTCAAAATTTGTAATTTTGTCATGAATCTGTCAATGCCAACCTACATGTCATGGCATTTTTTCTTCAGGTTAAGCATAAGGTTTCTTTTAGAAAGAACCCTTTTTATTTTAATGATGGCTTCAGTTCTGTCCTCCACACCAATATCATTTAGCTCATGCCTATTATTTTTGTTCAATAATTTGATGAGTTGATCAACATCCTTAGGTTGGTCTCCTAGGTCTTTCTTTACCTATTGTATTGCTTCGGTGGCCACTTTCACCAATCATGTTTGCTCAAATATTACGTGAATTGATGGCAAAATATCATTGACAGAGTCAATGATATTGGCCCAGAGTATCTCCTTAGTCTGTCCTAGTGGCTTTTACAAAGTTAAATCTTCTTCAAGGACCTTTATCTTCTCACCCATCCTTAGGGATTTCTATGCCTCTTCTTTCTGTTGTTTTTGGGCAAGCTTGTAGTTAGCTTCTTACTTGTCACTTTCTCCCTAAGTCTCTTTAGCTCTGTTGCCTGGATGGACATTTCCTCCATGGATTTCACTAACTCTGTTGTATTTTTTGTTGAGGTACCTACAGTTGTCGACTCAGTTGTGACTAGTTGTGTTATAGTAGGTGGAGCTGTTGGTGTTAAAGAGGCTGCCAATGTTGAAGGGCTACAGTTGTTACTGTGGGAATGGCTACTGTGGAAGTAGTTTCCATTTCACTCTGTTTGGACTAAATCAATGTGCCCAATTCTTTCTCTGTTTCTTTGAATTGGTCATTTAGATTTAGGACCAAGTCCATAAGCTCTTCTTGTCTTTTTTGTGTTTCCAAGACTTCTGCTGTTTGTGGATGATGCAATGGTGGAATTTTGAGTTGCTTCTTCAAAGTAGTTGTGTCATCATTATTCTTTTTTATTAACCTTTCTGAAGCCTTAACATCTTTGGGATCATGTCCCAACTCTATGATTAAGTCCTCCAAAGACTTGATTCTTGTCCCCTTGGCCTATGATGAAGCCTTCTCTAATTGAAACTATGCTGATGTATTATTTAGCGAATTCTATAACCGATGGGCTACAATGGCTTTGCTTGTCAAAGTGGAATATACCATTTCTCCTATTTGTTTGTGCAGCACAATCTGGTTAATAGGATGGATATCCTTTCCCAATACTTCAAAATCTACTTTTGATAATCTGCTGCTGTTTTGGGCTACTGAGTGGTGGGCTTGATGAAATTCATCTGCATTTTTCCTTCTTTCACATCAAACATTGACATAAGCCTTGTTCGATTGGTGGGAGCCATCTTTAAGTATTGTACATAGCTTTAGGCTTTTAGCCTTTCATTCCTGGCCTTTATTTCCTTGTACTTTTCTCTAATACCATGATCTTTGTCAGCTGGCATTCTCAATGAGGACACTTCCACACTTTGCTATCTTTCCAACATCTAAGTGTGTGATGTGGAAGGTTCTTGTGTGCCTCTAGATGGAGTAGCATGCCTGCTCCCTTCTCTTTCTGTGCTTGTGCCTCCAACTTTTTCTTCTGTGAATTCCTACTCAGAGAAAGGATTTGACCTTTGCCTTTTGACATATGTTTATGTGGTTTCTTTGCCTGATGTAGGGGCCTCCTCCTTATTCCTTTTTAGGTTCTTCTCCTTATTTAGAGGAGTTTGCAAGTTAGGGGGAGTACTCATATTGGGCTGTTGTGTACATATTTGAGTCAGGTCCTCTGATATGTCTCGTTTCTTTGACTCTTCTGGTACCTGGAATTCCTCTTCTACATGTGATCCACTTTTTCCCTATGACTCTCCATGTGCTAGTGGCTCACATTGTGCTGGTAGCTCTCCCTGTGCTTGGGATTCTCCTGGAACCTGCAGGAAAGAACCTTCATCAAGCCTTTTCTCTAGATCAATTAGTGCATTTTCAATAGCAACTTCAGTGCAATCTCTATCCACTAGAGTATTCTCCAAGCATTCCAACTGATTTGCATATTTCTCTATCTTAGGGGTTCAGTGGTGAATGTAGGGAGCCAACTTGTTTTTCTGTCTTCTATTGCAGATGAAGTCACAAGGATCATATTTCCAGATGAAGCTTTGTTTTATTTTGAGTCTCTAAAGGATTTCTTTGGCTTGACTTCCGGCTTCTCTGCTATTGCATACAAAGGGGCCTAGTTGATATTTAACTTTGAGTTGGGACTTTTTTTGGCTTTAACAAAATATACCTCATCTGAATTGACTATCTACCTGTAGTAATCCAGAGAAAATAACCTCATTGGCAGGTGTTCGAGTCGGTTTGTTCAGCCCTCCATCAAAGATCAAAACCTCTTTTGTTGAATTTCATTTTTAGGTGTCTCATTCAGCTCGATCATTTTCATTCCATTACGAGCATTGATCTTCTGATGGAAGGGTCTTGTATCCATACTTCCCTCATGTCATGTACCTGCTAGTTCATGTCTAATCATCAAAGTTCATCAAAGTCAAATTTACAGTCATTATGGATGGTCTTTTGGTCAGCCAAGAGGCATTTCAGTCATTAGGTCTAGGGTTTCACAAATTTTGTCTTCAAAGTGTCCAATAATGTCAGCAGGCACATGAGGATGTCCCCAATAAGTTTTCATTCCAAAATTTTCATTATCAATAATGCTTGAGAATGATTCTTCTTCAAAACTCTATTTTGAAGAAGAAATCGTCAAACTTATTTTTTGTAATAAATATGTATTTTTTTAAGGTTTTTCAAGTTCTATAGTTCTTCAGTGTAGCGCTGGTCATCCTTTGCTGAAATCCAATGCCATCATCCCTACAAAAAATTGTGAAGAGGTTCATCATTTCAGTCAAAAATCGAAGGAAACAACGAAAACAGAGTTTGTATTAGAAAGTGAAAAGTGCCAAAGAAAAAACATTAGGAAAGTGAGTTTCATGAGCTAAAATCTCAAAAGCTCTGTGTTTATAAGCAATGCCCTCATATGAAAAGATCATTTGTAAAAGAGAAGCAACATAGAGCAATTTTGATAAGTGAGTGGAAATTTGGGTGAATTTGGGTGAAAATCGGCCGGCGCAGTGCACTGGGCAGGAGGCGCAACGCATTGGTGTGGCGCGATGCACTGGGTGTGAACACTCAGAGTATTTTTGCACAGGCGTGGCGCATTGGGCGTGCTGCGTGGCGCATACAACCAGAGGCCTGAAACTGCTAACATTTGCTCCAAATCACCAAAAACTCGCACAGATTTGCCAAGTAGAGCCTCCATCATTTAATTTCATCCAAGTTTGTGCTTATGGTATGGTGGTTGATGAATGCTAATGATTAAAACAAAAACATCAAACCCTACCATTTGAAATTCCAAGAAACTTGCTACCTGGGGTTTGGAAAACCATTTTGCTGCCAAATCTTTCATTCCTTCATCATTCCCTTATCCCATTTATCCCTTAATTTCATTGTTCCCTAAACTCCACTACCCCCTAAATTCACTCATCCCCTATCCCAAATTCCCTTTCCCAAATTTCCTAATGTAAAATTATGAAACCCTAACCCTATACAAAAACTCCTATAACATCCCATATTGCCCTAACTACATCTATCCCAACAATCCCAAAATTCCCACTATTTTTCCCTCCCCTTCCTTATTTCACTGTTTTTCCTTGGTGGCAAAGGTTGCACAATCATTAAAGACAGTCGAACATAGTTTGACACATCAACATCCATCTCTTCAGGACAGTTTTTCCACCAGTAGACATGGCATCTAATCCTTCATCTGATTATGAAGTGGAGACCCAAAGTGACTTACCTGCAGAAGGACATGCACCCAGGAGGCCTCATAGAGGTGGCAAACATATCAGAGAAGAACCAACCACCCTTACTGAATTACAGGCCTGCTCTCTTGCCATCTCTTGTTTCCAGCGTCAGCCATGTTATTAATTTTGTGAGAAGGTTTCTAGTATTCAGTTTCATCATGAGTTGGCCTGCTTGTTTGTACTGCATTTACATGGTGATCAGGCCACTTTAGCTAGTGTCACTTTCACATTAAGACCAGATTCCATTTCATTAGCAACCAACATACCCAACATTGAAGAGCCATGGAACAAGAGGCAGAAAATTGACTGGTTGCACTTGAACCGTACATCAAGCCCAGCATTTTGAGACAACTCAAGAGAATGTTTGCTTTTCAGTACCTCAAGGATTAATATGCTCCTTTAATGAAATTGTTCATGAAGTATTTCAGTTGTGAGGGCTGGTTCTCCTACTTGTATGCTTATCACATTAAACTGCTGATGCATTTCACCCGGGTACAGATGATGAACATCCCTTACTTCATGTGTCGAAACATAGAGAGGATGACCACCCTTGTGTATCACAAGACCCCTCAGCAACAGTTCAACAATATTTACCATTTTGCTCTCATCAAAATTGTGGTGGTTCATCAGCTTGGATTACAGGGCATTACTTGGGATGATTTCATCTCTCGTGAGTTTTTCAGAGCTTCACAGGGACCTTCAGAGGTTGGGCATGAGACAGGTGGATCCTCCTATCAACATGAAGGCCATGAGACTCACACTGCTACTATGGCAGTTTTCATTACTTATCAGAAGGGCACTAAACAATGATTTGCAGCAGCAAAGCGAGTGTTATCTCCACTTCGGGTGTAAAGGGCCTTGCTTCCGGCATTAGAACCATAGGTAAAGGACAAAGGCAAGAGGCTAATGTAGGACGAGGGGCCTTCAGGTGAGTGGAACATTATTCTTATTCAAGATGACGATACAGACATGGGCTCGCAAAGTGCAAATCTTGGAGAGATCATCCAGGAGCAGCAGACAGATATCAAAGCCTTGTCCCTCAACCTGGAGAGGGCTAAGTGGATTATAAAATACTTGGAGCAGAGAAATAAGCTGCTTGAAGATCAGTAGGTGATTATGGAGCTACAAAACATCAGGGAGAATCGCCAAGCTACCCAAAGGAGGGGGATTGAATTCACTTCATTAGAGCAAGAGATTAATGATGATCGAGAGTCTTGGATCGAGAGAGTCAACATCCACTTAGAAAGACTACTGGAAAAGGCCGATAGGGACAAAGCATTGCTGAGACACATGGCTTTCCACTACATTTCGCGGAACAAGGTTTGCAAGGCATGAATAAGAAATTTAAAGGCAAAACTAAGGAAGGCATCAAAAAGGCAAAGAGGCAAAAAGAGCATGATCGACTCTGGATATTGGGCGAGGCATCTGTGGGCCATCATAACTATTGATGAAGAAGGTCCAGCAAAAATTTCAATAAATTTGGAGCAATGTTGCATTTTGGAAATTTTTTGCACAAAAAACAGGGTTTTCCTCCCTATGCGCCGTGCCACATGGCGCTCGCTTTTGCTAGAAGGCTCCAAATCCAAAAAACTTTACATTTTTGGATTTTTCATGATATATTATACTTGCCTACCTATGGCCAAGAAATTTGGGTGGGTTTTGAGCCCTCAAAAGGTCAAAAAACACTCATTAACACACAGGAAGAAGTCTTGGGAGATTGGCTATTTGGAGGGGCACATAGACACCAAATCCATAAATTCAACTTTGGTGGGAAAGTAGACTGGTAGTTCTTTCCAACACGCTATCATGAGCTCAATTTGGATGTCAGGAAGGGCCTCACAATCAGCTACAAAGTGGCGCTACGCATAGAGATTTTGGGCGTGACGCATAGAGAATTTTGACCTATTTTTCACTCTTTAGCTTAGAATTTCAGCCAGTTTTGACTAGTTTCACTTTTTGATGTTACTCTTGACCTAACTTGATGTAATTTCATGACCATGATGTAATTTTGGCACATTATTACTTTTTTTAGTAGATTCATTCACCAAAAGGTGAAATGTGAGTGAATGAATTAGTTTCCTAGCATATAGAGGCAAGTTGTTTCTTTGCCTATTTTTCAGCTCCTTGTTTAGATATGGTTGAAACAACTCCTAGAATGATGAGCTCGACCCCTAGAGGCATGGGTAGGAGTTAGGCTTGTCTATATCATGTAATTTCTCAGTCATTTTCAGGGTTGGACACTTGGGATTGCTTGGCACTTCATTGTACATTTGATTTCTGCATTTTTGGCAAAGGAAAGACCAGGGTTTTGCAGCACTTGTTGTGATCCATGTGGCTCTATGTTTTGATGGTGTTTTTCTTCATGTAAATTTTAAGCCCATTGATGTTTTATGTATACTATTTCCTTTCTCTTTTCTTCTGAAATTAAACAAATTGAGTGACAAAGGTAGAATTCATTGGCTTGCTGTGCTCTGCCTTAAACTTTTGTTTAGTTTTACATGTTTTCATCTATTTGGAGAGGATTCTTGAAGCCTCCTACCCTATTCAGCTCCTCAGCAGTCTTTTCTATCCATTCATTTAATCTAAAGAATCAAAACTATTGCCTACCTTGCCCCAACCAGAACTTTGCAAAAATTTGGCCTCATCCCCGGACCCAAATTTTCCTTTCCGTTTTCCCAACAAAAAGCCTCCAAAAATCAAATCGAATCCTTGCACTACATACCTAGCCTAGGATCAGTTGTTAAATTAGTCATCTCAAGCCCCATCTGATTATATTTTGCTGAGATTGACTAGGGAGAGCACTCTGCTATCCTCGTAGGGCTAGCTACGAGGCTGCGCATCATTTGATGTGGACATAGAAGCTTACCTTTTCATCTTGAGGTAAATCTAGGCTCTAACATAGTGGTGACTCCACTAGGGAAAGAGTAATTCTTTGTTTGTTAGCCTTCTTCATTTTATAAACTACATACGGAGTTTGAAGATTAGCCAGGTAGCCTTAGAAATGCCTTTTCTTTGCATTAGCGCAAGTAGATAAAAGCTACTTTAGTCAATCTCCTATCTAGTCTTATGAACAGAAGGCTTAACCTACAAACACCCTAGTACTTCTGATAATTCTAAGCTTTCAGATGATAAGTTTAGGATTTGATAGGTTGAACCAGTTGTTTATGTCCATTTGATCTTTTGAGAATAATACTACACTGGCTTCAAGAAGATATACCAGAACTAATCCAGATCCAGATCCTCCTCTTGTATAAGAAAATCCCAATTTGATTCCAAGACTTCTTCGTCAAGAGAGATCTATAACTCCCGTGTTCAAATCCCGTTCATGTCCTGTGATTTTTGAGTATCTTGAAGAGCTTGTTTTTGATGAGCAGTTTGAATTGTCATTGTTCGAAACCAAATACAAAAGCGCTGTTGACTTTACTATCCCCAATTCGCATTTTCTTGTAGATCTCAAAACTGAAAGGGCTAATCAGTCAATTAATGATTATATTTTGACACATCTTCAAACTTCAATTGTGGCTTCAAACCTCATTGATTTCCTAGAAACTGCATCTGCAACTCTTGGACCTTCTGCGATTGCATCTAGCTCAAGGATCCCTACCGAACTACCATTCATTCCCACTATCCTTGTATAGCCTATTGTCTCAGATCAAAAGTCTGTAGTAAATTCACCTCCACCTACTCCTTCTACATCCAAAATTGCTTCTCCTCTGCACACTCCTCCTCATACACCTCATACGTCAACTGCACCCATCCCTCTAACATCCCTAAGACCGAATCCAGCCAGAGTGATGGTTGCTTGTTTTTCCTTGCTTGTGCTACCTCAAAATCTTGATGATATGCCCACCGATTATCAAAGAAAAATTCCTTTGTTTGATGGCACTCCTCATAGTATTATAGCTTAGCAATGTGTGGACAGAATGACGGATTTCTGTGATATTCATGAGATCGATGCAGAAAATGTGACAATGAGACTCTTTGTACAAACATTTGCGGGTGAAGTTAGGAAATGGTTTAAAGCTTTACCAGTCGCAAGTATTAATACCTTGGCCAATATATAGAGACAATTCTTAGATCGTTAGGAAGTGAAGAAAAATACGCTTCAGATCCTTTCTGAATACGAGCACATCAAGCAGAACGTTGGTGAGTCTGTCCAAGATTACTGCATTAGATTCAACTCTGTTTATAATGTAATTCTTGATCATCTAACGCCACCCGTGGGGCTAGCCATGATGAAGTTTCCAGACGGTTTTGATGATGACATCGCCTATCAAATAAGAGAGAGAGAGCCAACCATGATAGAAGACATGCAGAAGATCGCGGTCAGCGTTGAAACCAATTTGCTGGCCAAGAGGGCTAGAGCAAGAGTAGAAAAGAAAGTCACTATAAAAGAAGAGGCTTCTTCATCAGATCAATTACTTCGGAAGGTAGAGTAGATGCTAGAAAGGGTGAAAATTGACAAACCTGAGCCTCAAGTTAGAAATCCTAACTTCTGTGGCCAGTAACAACGACAATATAGAATCAAACAAAGAGAGCAACGAGCCCAAGATCAAACAGTGCAATAGCCAATACGGACACCTCTATAAAAAATCTTGTACACAAACCAAAAACAGATGAGGAAGAGAATGTGATAGGGGAAGAAAATCAATTCTTTACTCCTGATGATTTGCCTATTTATATTACTGAAGAGGAGGAGTATGCAAAAATTTCAGCTGTACACAAAGATGAATATTTCATTCTAGAAAATGACACATTTTTGGAAGAATAATTAGATGAGTATCAAAGAGGTTATATGAATGCTTTGTCTGCTCAGCAGCGACAATATTCACATAGAAACAAAGATGTGCCTGTTAACCCAATTTAGAAGAGAAAGGAAGTTTCAACACCAAAGAATGATTCACCTATTGCACAAAAGAAAGGGAAAAGGTAGTTGAGCCTAATATCAGCAAATCATCATCAGCAGAAAAATCAAATCAGCCAATTGTATCAAGGGAAAAGGAAAAGAAAGATGTCCCAGTCAAAGATGTAGAAAGAACTTCAGCTTTTAGTTTAGAAAATGAAATTTCTAAATTGAAGGTATGCATTCCCTTGACTGAAATAATGAGGAACAACAATTATAGAGGTCAAGTCTCTAAAATTTTGAATTTTGCTCCAATGTCTGATATGGTGAATGTGGAAGATGATCAACCTAAACTGATTTTTGGACCAACATTAAATGGTCAGTCTCGAGACAGTGATGTGCCAGATTTTTATATCAGTTTAAGATTGCATGATTTTGTGTTGCATAATGCCATGTTTGATTCCGGAGCTTCCCACAATCTTATGCCCAAGGCTATCACAGAGAAGTTGGGTTTGGACATCACTAGGAAATACCATGATCTCTATTCATTTGATTCTAGTAGAGTGAGATGTATCGGGCTCATTAAAGACTTGGTTGTAAGTTTGGATCAGATCCCAACAAAGAATGTTTTGATGGATATTGTTGTGGCAGACATTCCTCCTAGATTTGGTATGCTTATTTCTAGGTCTTGGGGAGCAAAATTGAAAGGGACATTACAACTAGATTTCTCCTATGCAACGATTCCTATGTTTGGCCAAATGAGAAAGTTATACTGGGAACAAAAAATGAAATACATGATTACAAGCAAGGAGAAACTGATTAATCATCTGATTAATTATGTACATATAGATTTAGAGTCTTTTGTTTTGTATTCAGATAGTTTCAATGAGATAGATAGTCAGTTAGTTGAAGCAGAAAATATTCTAGAAATAACAGGGAATTTCAGAGAAGTTTTAAAGAAAGAAGGACAAGAATAGTAAAACACCATTGAGCAATCAACTAAGGATAATGGACAACAAGCAGGAAAAACAGAGCCGACAGAATTTCAACACTTAGAAGAAGATGAAGAGGGTCTGTGGACCATGGATTTCGATGGTGCAGTGGGAAATGATGGTGTTGGAATTGGTATTTGGGTACACAATCCTTTTTCCACTCCGAACAAAGTGCCTAGTAATGTGTGGGTATGTTCTTACAAGTTAGCTTTTGATTGCTCGAACAATGAAGCTGAGTACGAAGCTTTGATTGCTCGCCTAAAAATTCTAAGAAAGTTGAATGCTAAGAGGATTGCAGTATATGGCGACTCCGAATTGGTGATTAAGAAAGTCAAAGGCAAATATCAAGCAAAGCATCCTCGGATGTGGGCTTACCGAAATGCAGTTCTAGATATCCTTATGTTGTTTTCAGATTATACCTTGACGTGTGTGCCTCGTATTCAAAATGGCATTGCAGATGCACTTGCTAAGGCAACAAGTAATTTGAAGATTCCAATGAACTCAAGTAATGAATTTGAAATCCATGTGGAGCATCATCCAACTATCCTAGACGATCAAAGATATTGGCAAGTTTTCCAAGATGATGAGGAGGTTAATTATTTTCTGCAAAACAAAGGTAATTTTAAAGATACCTCAATTGATGTAGAACATGATGATGGTAAAGATGATGTGCAGATCAATCAAATGGAAGTGTTGTAGCTTAAGGATAATATTATTCCTAAAGGCTTGATACTTTTGGAAGAACTCTTTGATCATGATGACGTAGCCCGCAAACCAACATTGCAGCCAACAGAGAAGGGTGTTGAAGAGGTCAATATTGGAACAACTGAAAATCCAAAGATGGTAAAACTGTCCAAAGCATTGCCACAAAAGTTAAAAGCCAAGTATATCAGTTTGTTGTCATCCTTTGTTGATGTGTTTTCTTGGGACTATTCTAACTTGAAGACATATGATACCAATATAATTCAGCACACTATCCCCATTAAGCCTAATCATAAACCTTTCAGACAGAAGTTGAGAAGGCTAAATCCAAAACTACTGCCATCAATTGAGAAGGAGGTAAACAGGTTGTACAAATCAGGAACCATCGTTCCCATCAAATGTTCTAATTGGATCTCTAATTTGGTGCCCGTACGAAAGAAGACAGGCCTGATTCGTTTGTGCATCGATTTTAGAAATCTCAATAAAGTTTCATTGAAGGATAATTATCCGTTGCCAAAAATGGATCATATACTTCAACAAGTAGTTAGAGCATCTCGTATATCACTACTCGATGTTTATTCTGGATATAACCAAATTCTGGTCCATGAAGATGACTAAGACAAAACAACGTTCACCACTCCGTGGGGAACTTTTCATTACACTAAAATGCCTTTCAGTTTGAAGAACACAGGTGCCACATTTTAGCGGGCAATGGACATGGCTTTCGCAAATGAGAAGGATATCTTTTTGGTTGTGTACCTTGATGATTTGATAGTGTTTTCCAATTCAGATGAAGAACACATGTATCATTTGAAAATTGTCTTTCAAAAGTGAAGAAAATATGGTGTGTTGCTTAATCCGAAGAAGAGCTTTTTTGCCATGGATGAGGGAAAACTACTTGGAGACATTATCTCAAAAGATGGCATTCATATTGATCTAGCACGTGTAGAAGCGATTCAACAAATTGACCTTCCTTAGAACAAGAAGGAGATTCAATCTTTTAATGGTAATATGAATTTTTTACGCCACTTTGTGCCTAATCTTGCTGAACACCTAAGAGAGATTAGAAACATGCTTAAAAAGGATAGCCAAGTGAAGTGGACGGAAGAGGGTGTAAAATCTTTCAATTTAGTAAAATTGGCTCTTTCTTCAACTTTGGTTCTAATCAGCCCGGATTACACTCAGGATTTTATATTGTTTTCATTTGCTTTGGAGCATACTATGGCAGTTGTGTTGATGCAGAAAGGAGATGAGTACGAAAAACCAATTGCTTTCTTCAGCCGAACTATAAGAGATGCAGCCTTGAAGTACAACATCATTGAAAAGCAAGCCCTTGCACTTGTAAAAGCATTAAAATATTTTCGGGTATATATTCTGCATTCTCATATTTTGGCTTATGTTCCTAATGCTGTTGTCAAGGATGTTTTAGTGCAAATAGATCCAGAAGGAAGACGAGGCAAGTGGATTGCAAATTTGTTGGAGTATGATGTGGAGATAAAGCCCACAAAGCTTGTTAAATGATAGGGATTGGAAAAGTTAATGGCTGAATCGAACTTGCATGCCTTAGACATAAACCTGATCGCTACTATGTCCGATGAGAATGAGGAAGGTCTGTTAATTCAGGTATCTGAAATATTTCTTATTTCTCTGTGGTATTCAGATATCATATATGTGCTTTAGAATTTGTCACCATCGCCTGACATGGCTAGAAACAAAAGTAGAACTCTCAAATTAAAGGGTGCTAAGTTTTGTATTTTGAATTCTTCACTATATTGGAAAGATCTTGGTGGTGTTCTGTTGAATTGTTTGGTGGAAGAAGAAGTGAAGCAGGTCATGGAGGATTTACATAAAGGAGATTGTGGCAGTCACCGTTTTTGGAAAACAACGACAAATAAAATTCTGAGAGTGGGATACTATTGGCTAACATTGTTTGCTGATGTATATCAGGTTGTCAAGAGCTGTCATAAATGTCAAATTTTTGAAGGAAGGCAGAAATTACAGCCTTTGCCGCTTAAGCCCATCAAGGTGTGTGCCCCTTTTCAGCAGTCGGGGTTGGATTTCATTGGAGAAATTCATCTCGCTTGTTCAGGTCAACATAGGTGGATCCTCATGGCGACAGATTATTTCACGAAATGGATCGAAGCAGTTCCCACCAGACAAGCTACAGATGTGGTAATAATTACATTCCTTGAGAATAACATTTTGTCTCATTTTGGTTGCCTGAATAAGTTAATCACTAATAACGCACCAAGTTCCAAATCAAAAAGGATGATTGAGTTTTGTAACAAGTATAAAATCATTTTGGGACACTGAATTGCCTATCATCCGCAAGGCAACAGATTGGCAGAGTCTTCTAACAAATCTTCAACATCATTAAAACGTTGTTGGAAATGAACAAGAAGAGTTGGCATAAGAAGTTGGTTAATGCACTTTGGGCAGATTGAGTGAGTCAGAAGAAATCCATCGGTATGTCCCCCTTTGAGTTAGTTTATGGAGTTGATACAGTGCTTCCTACCTCTCTCGCAGCTCCGGTAGTCAAACTTCTCCAGGAAGCTGGCAGTGAAGAAGATCATATGCAAAGAAGAATAAATCACATGATCCATTTGCAGCCGACAAGAGAAGAATCTTTCCAAAACACATTCAAGTTGCAGGAGAGGATTAAGAAAATCTATGACAGAAAAGCAAAGGTAGAGAAATTCCAATTGGATGATGTGGTGCTGAAGTGGGATGCAAGGAATGAGGAAAAGGGTAAACATGGTAAGTTCGAAAATCTCTAGAAAGGACCCTTTAAAATTGCTGCATATCGTGGTTAGAATGCCTTTCTTCTGAAAGAAATGAACGGGGACGATTGTCCAGGAGGGCTGGTCAATGGTCGGCTTCTCAAGTGGTACCATTTTTTAGAAGTACTCTGCCGTTTACATTGACACTGTATGTACCATTTTATTTCAGTTTCATTGCAAGAGTGTGTTGTGATCTTTTCTTCAGTTTGGGGCCCAAAGTGAAGGCTATAATTCTGAAGCATGATTTCAGCTTTGGCTTGAGTGTGTCAAGTCAGTCTTTCAGTCATTTTAATTTTAAAACTGAGTCAATTTGAGTGAAGTTTCAGTTAATATATTGAATCAAGAGTCTTGTGTGGATTTCTCGAAATAATGGACTCCATAGCCCAATGGATGAAGGCAGTGCCTACTCTCCCAACAATCTGTAGTTCTTGGCACATCCAAGGAGCTACCATCCGCATTGGAGCAAATGTTAGAGTCAGTCTATTCAGCGCTTCGTCAGAGATCAAAACCCCTTTTGTTGCATTTCATTTTTAGCTATCTCATTCAGCTCGATCATCTACATTCCATTAGGAGCATCGATATTATGATGGAAGGGTCTTGTCTCTATACTTCCCTCATGTCATGTACCTGCTGGTTCGTGTCTGATCATCAAAGTTCATCAAAGTCAATTTTACAGTCATTATGGATGGTCTTTTGGTAAGCCAAGAGTCATTTTAGTCATTAGGTCTAGGGTTTCACAAACTTTGTCTTCAAAGTGTCCAATAATGTCAGCTGGCACATGAGGATGTCCACAATAAGTTTTCATTCCAAAATTTTCATTATCAATAATGCTTGAGAATAATTCTTCTTCAAAACTCTGTTTTGAAGAAGAAATCGTCAAATTTATTTTTTGTAATAAATATGTAATTTTTTAAGGTTTTTCAAGTTCTACAGTTCTTCAGTGCAGCCTTGGTCATCCTTTGCCAAAATCCAATGCCATCATCCCTACAAAAAATTGTCAATAGGTTCATCATTTTGGTCAAAAATCAAAGGAAACAACAAAAACAAAGTTTGTATTAAAAAGTGAAAAGTGCCAAAGCAAAAACATTAGGAAAGTGAGTTTCATGAGCTAAAATCTCAAAAGCTCTTTGTTTATAAGCAGTGCTTTTATATGAAAATATCATTTGTAAAAGAGAAGCAACATAGAGCAATTTTGATAAGTGAGTGGCGAGTTGGGTGAATTTGGGTGAAAATCGGTCGATGCGGCGCACTGGGCAGGAGGTACGGTGCACTGGGCATGAAAACTTAGTGTATTTTTACAGAGGCGCGATGCATTAGTGAGGCATGGCGCATTGCGTCTGCTGCACGACGCATACAGCCAGAGGCCTAAAACTACTAACATTTGCTCCAAGTCACCAAAAGCTCGTGCGGGTTTGCCAGGTAGAGCCTCCATCATTATGTTTCATCCAAGTTTGTGCTTATGGTATGGTGGTTGATGAATGCTAATGATTAAAACAAAAACATAAAACCCTACCACTTGAAATTCAAAGAAACTTGCTGCCTAGGGTTTAGAAAACCATTTTGCTTCCAAATCCTTCATTCCTTCATCATTCCCTTATCCCATTTATCCCTTAATTTCATTGTTCCCTAAATTCCACTACCCCCTAAATTCACTAATCCCATATCCCAACCTACCTTTCCCAAACTTCCTAATGTAAAATTCCCAAACCCTAACCCTATACAAAAAATCCCATAAACATCCCATATTTCCCTAACTACATCTATCCCAACAGTCACAAAATTCCCACTATTTTTCCCTCCCCTTCCTTATTTCATTGTTTTTCCTTGGTGGAAGAGGTTGCACAATCATTAAAGACAGTCGAACATAGTTTGACACATCAGCATCCATCTCTTCAGGATAGTTTTTCCACCAGTAGACATGGCATCTAATCCTGCATGCGATTATGAAGTGGAGACCCAAAGTGACTCACCTACAGAAGGATATGCACCCAGGAGGCCTCATAGAGGTGGCAAACATATCAGAGAAGAACCAACCACCCTCACTGAATTACAGGCCTGCCCTCTTGCCATCTGTTTTTTCCAACGTCAGTCATGTTATGAATTTTGTGAGAAGGTTGCTAGTATTCAGTTTCATCATGAGTTGGCCCGCTTGTTTGTACTGCATTTACATGGTGATCAAGCCACTTTAGCTAGTGTCACTTTCACATTAACACCAAACTCCATTTCATTAGCAACCGGCATACCCAACATTGGAGAGCCATGGAACAAAAGGCAAAAAATTGACTGGAAACACTATGAACCATACATCAAGCCCAATTTTTTGAGACATCTCAAGAGAGTGTTTGCTTTTCGGTACCTCAAGGATGAATATGTTCCTTTAATGAAATTGATCATGAAGTATTTCAGCTGTGAGGGCCGGTTCTCCTGCTTGTATGCTTATCACATTAGATTTCTAATGCATTTCACCTGGGTACGGATGATGAACAT
This sequence comes from Pinus taeda, assembly GCA_000404065.3. Classification (NCBI taxonomy): domain Eukaryota; kingdom Viridiplantae; phylum Streptophyta; class Pinopsida; order Pinales; family Pinaceae; genus Pinus; species Pinus taeda. The sequence goes on along the minus strand of APFE031688555.1, from coordinate 18,759 downwards.
CCCTTACTTCATGTGCTGAAACATAGAGAGGATGACCACCCTTGTGTAGCACAAGACCCCTCAGCAGCAGTTCAACAATATTTACCATTTTGCTCTCATCAAAATTGTGGTTGTTCATCAGCTTGGATTACAGGGCATTACTTGGGATGATTTCATCTCTCGTGAGTTTTTTAGAGCTTCACAGGGACCTTCAAAGGTTGGGCATGAGACAGGTGGATCCTCCTATCAGCATGAAGGCCATGAGACTCACACTGCTACTATGCTAGTTTTCATTACTTATCAGAAGGGCACTAGACAGTTATTTGCAGTAGCAAAGTGAGTCTTATCTCCACCTGGGGTGGAAAGGGCCTCGCTTTCGACATCGGCACCATGGGTACAGGACAAAGGAAAGAGGCCAATGCAGGACGAGGGGCCTTTAGGTGAGCGGGACTTTATTCTTGTTCAGGATGACGATATAGACATGGGCCCGCAAAGTGCAAATCTTAGAGAGATCATCCAGGAGCAGCAGACATAGATCAAAGCCTTGTCCCTCAACTTGGAGAGGGGATTATAAAATACTTGGAGTAGAGAAATAAGCATCTTGAAGATAAATAGGTGATTATGGATTTACAAAACATCAAGGAGAATCGCCAAGTTGCCCAAAGGAGGAGGATTGAATTCACTTCATTGGAGCAAGAGATTAATGATGATCGAGAGTTTTAGCTCCAGAGAGTCAACATCCACTTAGAGAGAATGTTGGACAAGGCCGATAGGGACAGAGCATTGCTAAGACACATGGCTTTCCACTACATGGTGCGGAACAAGGTTTGCAAGGCACGAATAAGAAATGTTAAGTCATAACTAAGGAAGGCATCAAAAAGGAAAAAGAGGAAAAAAGAGCATGATCGACTACGGATATTTGTCGAGGCATCCTTGGCCCATCATAGCTCTTGATGGATAAGGTCCAGCCCAAATTTCAAGAAATTTGGAGCAATTTTTGCATTTTGGATATTTTTGCACAAAAAACAGGGCTTTCCTCCCTATGCTCGCGCCACGTGGTGCTCGCTTTTGCTAGAGGGCTCCAAATCCAAAAAAATTTGCATTTATGGATTTTTCATGATGATTTATGCTTGCATACCTATGGCCAAGAAATTTGGGCAGGTTTTGAGCCCTCAAAAGGTCGAAAAACACTCAAAAATGACCTCACTGCCCCTATTTTGACACACAGGAAGCAAGCTTGGGAGATTGGATATTTGGAGGGGCCAATGGACACCAAATCTAGAAATACCACTTGGGTTGGAAGCTAGATAGGTAGGGCTTTCCAACGAGCTATCATGAGCTCAATTTGGACATCGTGAAGGGCCTCAAAATCAGCTTCCCATTTGCGTTATGCATAGAGATTTTGGGCGCGGCGCATAGAGAAGTTTGACCTATTTTTCACTCTTCAGCTCAGTATTTCGGCCAATTTTGACTAGTTTCACTTTTTGATGTTACTCTTGATCTAACTTGATGTAATTTCATGACCATGATGTTATTTTGACACATTTTTACTTGTTTTAGTAGTTTCATTCACGAAAAGGTGAAATGTGAGTGAATGAATCAGTTTCCTAGCATATAGAGGCAAGTTGTTTCTATGCCTATTTTGTAGCTCCTTGTTTAGATATGGTTGAAACAACTCCTAGAATGATGAGCTCGAACCCTAGAGGCATGGGAAGGAGTTAGGCTTGTCTATATCATGTAATTTCTCAGTCATTTTCAGGGTTGGAGACTTGGGATTGCTTGGCACTTCATTGTACATTTGATTTTTGCATTTTTAGCAAAGGAAAGACCGAGCTTTTGCAGCACTTGTTGGGATCCATGTGGCTCTATGTTTTGATGGTGTTTTCTTCATGTAAATTTTAAGTCCATTGATGTTTTATGTATGTTATTTCCTTTCTCTTTGCTTCTGAAATTAAAGAAATTGAGTGACAAAGGTAGAATTCATTGGCTTGCTGTGCTCTACCTTTAACTTTTGTTTAGTTTTACATGCTTTCATCTGTTTGGAGAGGATTCTTGCAGCCTCTTTCCCTCTTCAGCTCCTCAGTAGTCTTTTCTATCCATTCATTTAATCTAAATCATAAAAACTATTGCCTACCTTGCCCCAACCAGAACTCTGCAAGAATTTGGTCTCATCCCCAGACCCAAATTTGCCTTTCCCTTTTTCCAACCAAAAGCCTCCAAAAATAAAATCAAATCCTTGCACTACATACCTAGCCTAAGATTAGTTGTTAAATTAGTCATCTCAAGCCCCATCTGATTATCTTTTGCTAAGATTGACCCGGAGAGAGCCCTCTCCTATCCTCGTAGGGCTAGTTACGAGGTTGAGCGTGGTTTGATGTGGACCTAGAAGCTTACCTTTTCAGCCTGAGGTAAATCTAGGCTCTAACAGTAGGTATCTGGGTAGTTTATATGGGGCCCACTCACATCCATAAATTCTAATTTCAGTGTGATTTTGGTACAATTACCAATCTCGCACTTTGTGTTCTTTTGGTAGCTGTAGGATCCTCCTAATGTCTTAATTGACTCTTGGAGGAGGACTTCCTAAGAACATGGTCACTACTGGATATGCAAAAAGATCAATGAAATATATATATGAATATGGGGAATCATGCTTATGTATCAAAGGAGTCCAAAAAATTACTGAACTAGGATGACCTTTAGTGTCAAGCTTTTGGGGACTGAATGGGAACTTGTCAGCTTGATAGTATAAGAAAAGGTGATGCAAAATTGAAGAATAATTAAAAACTCTTTCATTATCCATTCTAAAACATTGTTCATGCATCCTATCAGATATGTACTTGGCATAATCATATATAACAACATGGGGATATCTTGGAGTAAAAATGGACATGAAGGCTAAAATGATTTCGTTTATATACTCATTGGTGGTATAGCCTAAAACACAAGAGATCACTGCTACTATATCCTAACCAAATGGGGAAAATATGGTAGCCACATATGGAGGAGGTTCTATTGGGACATGCTTTCCCTCCCTGATGAAGGTCTGAAGCATTTCAGCAATCTTGGTAGTGGTAAGCTTGGGAAACTGGTTTAATAGGTCTCCAATGGAAATAGGGGTTAGATTTTGTCCTGGTTGTAATTGAAGCATTTCATTGATGGATTTAGTAGTGATGGTAAAGAGTACATCCTGGTTTGGAGACATCACTACTCTTTTACTGGGGTTGTAATTGGTATGGCAATAATGGACAATTTCTAGGAAAATGTGCACCTTAGGGAATTGATTCTTGGGAAAATTAGACTCCCAAAAACCTATTTTATCAAGTTGGTTTAGGTATTGGTCCCTATATTAGCAGTACAGTTTCATAGGAGATTCACAGAAAATAGTGTCCTTAACTTGGAAATGTTTATCTACCAGAGGGAGATGGTCTAAGTCCAGATGTGGAGTTGTAATTAGCCTGATATCCATGGCAATAGGGGCAGACGTTCTTAGTTCTTGTGGATTTAAGAATGGGGTATAGAACTTATAGTTTCTTGAGGGTAATGGGGGTTTTCAGTCAATTAGGGCAACTGGGTTCCAATATAGAGTAGTCTTGGGTCACTGTGAAGTTCTTTTACTTAATTTCTTAATAATTTCCAAGCAATAAAGTAACAGGCTCAGGAATGAGATAGGTTTTCTGGTGAATTTTGATAAATACCTAGAAATTCTGGGAATTTTGGCTCTGAATGGGTCGACAGGTGACTGTACATGATTGCAAAAGGTCTACGTGAAATAGAGGGTGGATTGGGAGTTCAATGGCTTCTATAGGTTCGTGGTTGGACATAGGTTGGCGGTTGGACATCGTTAGTCACATGCATGGAGGTCTGGGACATTTGTTTCCATGATAAAATGAAAATAATGAGTTTTTTTTTTTTATTAACAAAGTCAATGATTTGGCGGGCGTATGGTAATAGTAGTACTTTTGGCTTTTAGCGAGATGGCGCGATGCTTTGTCATTTAGCAGGAGGTGGTAAGCAGGTTTGTTCGTACCACTTTTGTGGGCTGGGTAGTTTTGGGGGAAGGCCGCTCGATCCCACTCATCAAGCACCATGTCGTATCGGAGCCCAAAGGAAAACAACCCATATTGGGCGGGTAAATTTTAGGTGTTGAGGCCGCCAGATATGTTTAATAACCGTCGGATTAAAGGGGAGGAGATCGCACGGTGATTGAGGTGGGCAGTTTGTATTAAGGGTAATGGATGGGACCGATGGATGTTTGAGCACAACGGGGTTTAAATAAATGATATTTTAAGGCAGGTTTAGGGCATCGGGGTGATTTTATTGGCAGAGGATTCAATTATTAAATTAATCGTTGATCGATTAATTAACTCGTTTGTCAGGTTTGGTTATTATAAAGTTTATATTTCAAACTTTCGGGGGTGGGGCATTAATAAAAAGGATTTATTTGTAACTTTATCAGAAAGTGTTAAAAATTAATATGAAAATGGCAGAAAATGGGATAGCGCTAAGTATAATGTGTATTCGAAACTTATTTTCTTTTCACATAAAAACATTATGACTTAGGCTAAAAGTATTTTTGTGTTTTTGAGAAAAGGGGTCTTTTTCATGGGGTTGATCACTTTTCCTAGGATAACAAGATTTTATCCTTAAAAAAAGGGAGTTATTAGGGGAAAATGACTTTTCCTTAGGAAAATGGTGTTTTTCTTGGGAAGAGGGATTTGTTTGGGAATATGAGTGAATTGAAGGGGGTGAATTTTTATGAGGGGGTTTTTAGTACTTAGGGCTTACAAGTCATTGGGCTGAGCGTCTGGTCCCTCCAGAAGTCAGAGAAATGCTCTAAGCCCCTTTGACTTAAGATTTTGGGTACTTAAGACTTATTGGAAATTAGTTAAGCGAAAGGTGTAATGAGTGCGGGAAGTTAATAAATTTGACTTTGTGGTCTTGATGCATGTCCAATTTTCATCCATACTTAGAACTTTGATTATGAAAGTGATCAATATGCTTTTATGTAACAATCATCACAATTCTGCAACCTTTCTTCTTTTTACCCACCTACTCATCCTACCATTTTTACTTCTCTTTATTAGGGTGCACTTAAGCTGGCAAACCCTTATTGAAACATTTTATTTTCTTTTACAATAGTAATCTAACTAAGTCTAACCTTATTATATCCAAGGGCTCAGATTAAACAGTTGAGCTCATTTTATTTACTCTACCTATCTACTTATCTGCTAAGATTAAACAGTTTGGTCAAATTTTATTCTCTATCTATAAGCACAAAATTGAAAGCATGAAATAGTCAAGTTTAAACATTTTGACTATCATGGATTGTGGCAAAGATAACAAGATGCACACAATCATTTATTCTGCATCAAAGGTAACTAGGAGTGGCATTTTGACTTGCACAATTTCATGGTCTTTTCTTTTCTTGGGGTTCATTTTTTTCATCTTTTTTGACCTTTTTATTCTTTTTGTCCTTTGATTTTTCTTTTAAGAAATACCCTCTTTACATTTTTTAATTTTTTGAATATGGAAAACATTTGCAGAAAGTAAAGGTATGTGCATATTACAGGTTTAATCTCAGTCATTCGAAAATTATGACTCATATTGGTATAGGAACCTAACAATTACAACAATGTCAAAACTCTTCGAAATTATTATATTAGGTGAGATAACCTTGATGTAGGTTATGTTGTTGTTTTGTATTTTTTGAGGCTGAGGGAATGAACACATAGGACAACATCAAAACCACTTTGGAAGCTAAGATGTAGCCCTTCCAAATTCAAAGAGGGATCTCTCTGTAAAATTTAGCTTTGTTTTATGTGAATTTTAGGCTAGTTATGATTGTACTAATTGTTTTGATTGAATGGTTTGGCTGATTTAATTGATTTAATTCCATTTTGCTATGGAGTTTGAAGATTTAACTGGATTTGACATCAAATTTTAGAGGAGTTTCACGGTGCAAGTTAGGTTGTACCATTTGGATCTTTCAGAATCTTAAATGGATTCTGAAATAGTAGAAATGTAAGATTCGGTAGAGATTAAGGAGAAATTAAGAATTCCTTAATTTGATCTCAACAGAAAACATGAAAATTACTAATAGCTAGAATAGGGTGCTTTATGTAACATGTCCTATTCATCACAGTTTCTGTTAAGTAATTAAGATTTTCAGAATAACAGAGAAGGGAAAACAATGTTTAAACATATAAACTAAAGAAACACATCGCCATTTTATGCACCACATGAATCCTGTGAAAATGTCCCTGTATTATTGATGCTCCAGCCACTTTGAAAATTACCATATGCAAAGAAAATTATATTCAGAAATAAACCTTAATACTTCAAATAACGTAGTATTTATACACATAATTACAAAATCCTTACAAAATCGTTGTCTCAATGGAAATGTGGCTCTGTTTTGGTGGATTCAGTTGCTAAATCAACACAAAACTATGTGGCATTGATGTGCTGGTTGTTGTGATGGATGTTGTGCTAGCTGCAATTTTTACTACATCCGAATTATCCTTTAATCCAGTAAATCACAAAGTTGTTCCCATCTTTTTTCATTTGGTATGGTTAATTTAATTACCCTCTGATAAATCTCATCAACCTCAGTGTATTTTGTAGAAGTTGGCTTCATTTTTAAAACATGTTTTACCTCATTCTGGATGTCGACATCATTTGCCATGGTTTCTAAAAATGCTCTTGCTGTCATACTACCCTTTATACCACTAAACTTGACACTGATTCTAACTATTTCCTTCATCTTTAGGACATAGTCTTCCTTAGTGATCAATTTCTCATTAATCACATATATTCTAGGCAACCATTTCTAGATTAATTCTTCAATTATGTTACAAAACCTATTCAATCCCAACTCTAGTGTTTCATATCTTTCCTCCAATTGATCAATGAGGTTCCTTTTAGTCAAAACTTTCTTCACATCCAAAATAATGGCAGTCCTATCACTATTCCTAATTCTTCAAGTTCATATTTAGACTTAGAATTCAGGAATCTGATAATGTTGGAGGCTTCTGTGGGCATATCTCCCAACTTTTCCCTTAACTGAACGATGGTTTCTGTGGTTTTTCTATCAATTCTTTCTCTTCAAATCTGATTTGAATAGATGGACAAATCTCATTCATAGTGTCCAGAATACCCACCTAAATGGTTTTCTTGGCTTGGGTCAAGGACTGACCAATTGATGTATCCTTTTCTACCTTCTACAACCTCTCCAACAATGTGTGATTTTTGCACTTCAGCTGTTGAAAATAATACTGAGAGGGGGGGTGAATTAGTATTATCTAGTCCTTTTACCAAATCTTCCTTATTTACACTTTGAATTATTTTTGCATACCAGTACCATAAAATAATGAGCATGAACAAGAAAAACAGACAGTCACATCAAAGAACACCAGATATAAGGTGGAAACCCAATGTGGGTGAAAACCACCTGCTGCAATATGTCTCTATCTTCTTTCAAATTAGAAACTCCTTTAACAATGGTCTTGTACTGGTGCAGTCCTTTACCAGTACGCAGGCTGCAACCTGCGGAGAGCTACAACTCTCCTTCGTTTTCCAGTCTCTCCTGGAAGGGAGCTACAACCCCCTACTTCTTTTCAAGGACCACTTTTCATAAATTTTCAAACTGGATCCATATACATCAAATGATCATCAAGTATATGTAAATTACACAGTCAGCTGTAGTAATTAGATCAACAATAACAGAAATGAACCCAGAACACCTTATCAACAGAAAAATTCAGTCAACAGAAGATCTTAAGACAGATACGCAATTTTCCCTTCTTTGGCCTGCATCGCTACACACTTCACCCTCTGCTTCTCTGCATATATCCACAGAGTTCCTTCTGCTGCACTGCGTGACCACGCACTGCTTCTTCTACTGTGCTGCGTACAGTATGAACCCAAATGCACTATCGCGCCATGTACTGGCACAGTAGGCACGCACCTAAAAGGGCTATCGCGCTGCGTACTGTTACAGTAGGCACGCACCTGAACCACTACTGTTCTGCGTACCCACGCAGTTCTCCTGTTTCTGCTATGTACCCACGCAGTCACCCTTCTTCTGCTCTGCATACCTACGCAGCTTGCCTTCTTCTGCTCTGCGTACCCACGCAGAGGCACCATTAAACACCTGCGTACCTCAGGTTAGGGCCGCATTTGTAGATCGCCAGTGTGCTACAGTTAGACGGATGCCTAGATCTGATCAAGCGCTCAAGAGATCACCCTTCACAGATTCGCTTTCCACTTCACTTTCATATAGATCAAGCTTTTTGAAACAATAACCCAAATATTTCAGATCTTAAGATATTCAACCCAAAAGCATACTAAGCCAAGTGATCTCCTTTGCTTTATATAGGCAAGCTCTTCCTCAAATCAAGGATCATGGGGCTCAATAATAATAATAAAATAAAACAATACCACGGGCCAAAACCATGATAACACAATACCGTCGGCTAAATACCAAGGGTTAAACATAAGGAACCCCATGTGTGCACGCTTTACTGCCTTGAAGTGTGTGCACTGGGGGTACGCACCTCATGAATGGGTAACCTGCGTGTCTGGATGCGTTCCCTGCACAACGTACCTGCGGGTACGCATCTTCTGAACTGTTCTCCTGCGTACTTCTTAATTTCCATCATATTGAGAGCCCTTGCCATGGGTTTTGCCATCAAGTACAATATCTGTAACCTATAACCATACCAGAAACATAATGCCAACACCTTATCCATTGGACAATACGGTCAAACAGCTACAAACCCAAAACAACTTATACCAATCCATAAAACATACACATACTGCAACTTGTACATAAACAAATACCAAAAACTGAAATACTGCCTCAGGCAGCATATTTATGTACAAATCAAACCTACTTTGCTGCAAAATTGATAGATCAAGTAACATTATAATGCCAGATCAACCAATCAAGTAACTGTGACAAGGATGCTGCTTGAAAGTGCTTCAACCAGGACACAAATGTAAATGTTGACAACCATCCATGCACAAACTAAATTTGGTTGTGTGAAAGACAATCTGACTTATCATTCATACTGAAAAATTACTGCATATATGCAACGATAGGATCAAAGGAACCAGACTCTGTTTGCTGCCCTAACTCCTCAACACAGACCTCCAACTGCAAACTATCAATGCAAACATCCACGGGCAGCTCTATTGTTTCTTGTTTTGAAGGAGGGAGAGTTTCCAAGAATTTTTTGGGATCTCAGAATTCATATGATTGGATCTAATCATTTAAATATTGAATCTCCTTCTCAAATTATTCAACAACTAACTCAAAGAAACTAGTTTAGCTTTAGGAGGAAACTTCGGAGATCTCAAACATTGAAGCACGGTAATGAAAAATGCTTCATCAATTTCAATATCCACTAACTGATCTCTAACTTCTTTTAAAACTTCACAAAACATAAGGTTTTCCACATACCTTACCATTTTATTTTAGTGCATGAACGAATAAATGAGCACTGGAATCTCTGGATTGAGTAGGAGTCACTAGGTGAATATTTCAGCCTTCATATGTGTCTGACTGTTGTCCACCATCAACAATTTGATCTGCAACTTGAATGATCTTTCCCGGAGAAGATTTGTCACCTCTTCCCCAGTATGATCACCACTATGTTAGAGCCTAGATCGACCTCAAATTGAAGGGAGGAAATTCTAGGATAACCACAAACCAAGCTTAACCTGGTAGCTAGCCCTACCAGGTCGGGAGAGGGCTCTCTCCTTTATGGATCTCAATCAAAATAACTGGATCAGATATGGATTCTAGGCTAGTTATAGTAGCTCTATGGTTTTTGATTGATTTTGTTTTGGGTTGAAACAGCAAGATAAAGGATGATTTGGACTATGGAATCAATGTCAGTTTCTGCCGACAAAATTGGGGCAAATTAAGTGCCATGTTTAGCCAAGTGAAGATTGTAAATGTGAGAAGTATAAGGGAGAAAGCCCACTACCCTACAGGCATCAGACAAAGGATGAATCTGCAACAACAACCTTAGATGAAAGAGAATCACGAGGTTTCTCAACATAGCATCTAGCCAAGGATGAATTCTGCTAAGACAACCATTACAACTAACAGCAAAATCATCATGAAAGGAGCATCATTACGGATGAATTCCTAACATATCACTTAGATAATGTTGTAACAAGGCAGAAAAAACATAATGTGTAAATTAATCATAGGAAAAACATACTAAACATCAACACCGTGATGAATCCCAGATCCAAAGGGCAAAAGAGTGCTTTATTAAAATGATATTCAGGAAAAAATTTACACAAAACCAAGACAGCCTTTATGCTGCCAAAATCAAACCTCTACACTATGAAATTCATAAAATTTATACATTTAGCTCATCCCTATATTAAGGGAATTTAGCTCAACCATCTACTTCAAAATAGAATCAGTTACATTAAACTTGAACCGAATTTCTGAAAATAGGTGTTTAAGATGAACTCGTATCTCCTAAAACATAGAACCTATTACAAAACTAAAATAGGTTTTTGTATATAAGGTCATTTTGGAGAGACACCTCTCTCAAATTTTGGAAATTCATTTCCAATTGTTTGGAATCTGTGCCACACAATCATCTCTAAAACAAAAAATCATTAAAAATTTAAATTTGTGAAAAATGAGCTGTAAAGATCTAGTCAGATATCCAAATTCACGACACCTGTGAATAAACTGAAAGAGGTTTTTGTTATATGGCTCGTGGTTAACAAAAACCTCCTTGGGGTTTTCAAAATTAATTTCCATATGTTATAAAATGGCACCACACTAAAATGACTAAAACAGTAAATTAAATGAAAATTTTGTTTTGTTTTAATGCAGGCTCCAAATATCACTGGATATATCCCACATAGTAATGCATGTACATAAACTGAATGAGGTTTTTTTTATTTCGTATGTGCTGGACAAAAGCCTCTTTAAATTTTGTAAAATTCCTGTCCAAACTGATTTTTTTGTAAACTTGTCCCTGTGTGCAGCAACTGACCTCAAAACATGCATAACCAAGAATCAATCATTCATTTTGATCATATCTTCTAATCCGGGAGCTGGTTACAGGAGTGTTATATACCATTGGAAATATTTTTCCGAGATTCTTTTGATGGAAACACTTGTGACATGTTTTGTGTTGAATATCATGTGCAAAACATCTAACCAAACCAAACCTAGTAAGAGCTCATGTTGATCCCTGGTGACAGGCTGCAAAGACTGGAACTAACAACTTGGTGCAAAATAATCCTGAGAGAATTGATCTCCCTTAGTTATAAAAATAGGTAGATGATCGTGTTGATCCTACTCAAAGGTTTTCTTCAGTAATCTCTTCTTCTTCTTCTTCCAGACCTTGAGTGTAATTTTGTTGAAATGGAGTTCTAATGTGTTGTTGTCCTTGAGGATCTTGACTCTTCTGCTCTTTCTACTTATTTCTGAATTGTGACTGTTGTTGACCCCTATAATTTGGATTCCTTATTGAAGGCTATGCCTATCGGTCTGCAATGGTCATTCTCTCCATCATTCTTTCCATGGTTTTTATAAGAGTGTCGAGATTACCATCAGAGGAAGAGGAGGACTCCTCCTTTATGGTAACCTTCTTCTCCGGCTTCATTTTGGATTTCTTAATCAGAAAAATGGCTTCAAAACTCACTACATTTTTATGCATGTCTTATAAGGTGGCAGGGCTTCTCTCCCTAAGTTGATAAGCCATGTCTGAGTCAAAGGCATCAAGATAGTGGAGGAGTGATAAGCGAGGGGGATGTTTCATGTCATCAGGGATAGAATTGTACACCTTATTGAATCTAACTGTGAACTCCTGCACTGTTTCATTTGGATGTCTCTTCATGGAGTTGTATTCAACCAAAATCTGTAATGGATTCTTCTTTTCTTCCCTTCGGGCTAAAAATAGGCCTATGATCTGCCAAGGGCTGGTGATGGAAGCAGCCATCAAACCACGAAACCACTTCTTGAAATCTCTGGAAAAGCTTTGTGCTATGATTCTCATTTTAGCAACCTCATCATCAACCTCTTCGAGATCAATGAAATCCACCAATTTGTCAACATGTTGCTGAGCTATGAAGTTCCATCAAAAATAGGAAGCCTTTGGCCATATTTTTGAGGTAGGGCAACAAGTTGCCCAAGTAACACTAGAGGAGAAAATGTTTCCATGATTGTTGGAGGAGGTTGTATGGGAACTATAACCTGTTCTGTCAACGGGGATGCTGATATCAATGGAGGTGATGGTGGTGGATTAGTAATGATAGATGATGTGGCTGATGTATTTGGAGGTATGGCAGATGAAGTGGCGGCAGACAGATTCTCAAGTTGAGATTGAATGTAGGCCTTTTCGGTGGTGATCTAAAGCTAATCAACTAGACTTTGGAGCTTCTTAAAGTTTGACCAAAGCTCATGATAAGATTTAGAAAATAGATATCTAGAAGAAGGCAAGTAAGAATATATATTGATAGGGTCAAATACTACTTATGAAAGGAAAAATTCAGACTTTGATCGGAAAAGAGATAGCTCAAAATTGATATCAAAATAAATATCTCCGACAGTAAGAAATTGATCAGGCAAAGAAGTAGTTCTTACCAATTTACGAGCTCCACTTTCAGGAGGAGGATATTTGAGTTTCCTAAGAAACTTCTCCATATCATCAACAACAGGAGGTGGAATCGGGTCAGGGTTTGACCTTGTGTGTCTTTTAGGAACCAGAATTTTGCACATTAACTTGATGTGATTTTGATCAGCCTTCTTCGAAACTGGAACCTATCGCCCATAGGACCAGTCTTGAATGAACTTGCAAAACTAATCCGAGGGAAGATATATCACTTGTCTCCTTGGCAACGACGCCAAAATGTTATCCTCCACAAAATCCCAAGGCTGATAAAGGAGATCGATGGAGGTAACCTCAAGCCACTTAGGGTTTAGAAGCTAGCCTTGCTAAACCAAAGAGGGCTCTCTCTATGAGATCACAGCCAATTATGACTGGAGTGGGAAAATATGTTAGGCTAGTTATTACAGCACTAGGGTTTTGCAGATTTAGGGTTTCCCGGATCAGAGGTACAAATCAGGGAACTAGGTCAGGTCTTCAAAGGTTCATTTGCATGAGAGATAAAGGAGAAAGGTAGGCATGATTTTGTGATATTTTAGGAGTTGGTCGATGTAGTGTAAGGTTGAATAGGTAAGAAAATCAAGATGAGCATGTGAACCATGAATTCATCTATCATAAGACTAAGCACATAAAATGAGATTCCTAACAAAATAGAGCTTAATTACAAGAATTTTGTTTAATACCTCTTAGGAAAATCACTGGAAAGCATAGATAAGGAAATGAAACTAATTTATCGTTCATTTAAATGTTTAAAAGGAGAAAAATAATACCACAAACTCACACCACAAGAATTCTTGAATAATAGCTGCAACTTGGCCTTCGATTTCTTGTAAAAATATGATGAAGTACAAGCTACAAGATTTCCACTCTCTAATGTCCAACCTTGAGTCTGACTGAAAAATAGATACATATCGACCAAAAAACAACTTCCCCACACCCAGGGGCCGAAACCCTTAGTATAGTAACAGTTTACATGAATTTCTTAACCGAAACCTAATGACTAGGGAGGTTGGAACAAACCCTCCATTTAGACTTTGACTCAACTTTTTCTCATAAATGAGGCCAAAAATTACATCAAAATCACTCTAACAAGCTCATTTACCTTCTATGACATCAATTCAACTCACAACATCATGAATTACATCATAAAATCCAATTTTGACTGAATAAAACTCGAAATTTGGACAAACAGGGAAAAGCGTAGTGTCACCTACAAAAGTGCAGTGCCATCAGGCATAAGCATAGCACCAAGTTTAAGGAGGTTTTTGAAGGTTCCACTACTCCAAATCCAGCTCTAAATATACCAATGGAAATCTTGGGATGTCTAGTTTTCATTAGACACCTAAAGCAAGCAAAATGGACACTCCAATACCAAGAAAAACGCATTCTTCCACAACTACTCCAAAAGGGCAACTCCTAGTCCAGTAAGGTGGCAGAAAGTGGTTTTTTGACCTATTTTTGGGAATTTTCTTCAAACATGTTTGCTGACAAGGCACCAAAGGTGGATAGATGGCATGTATAGGTCATTATCTATCCATCAATATAAACTTTTTGGAATTTAGAGGTCTGAAGAAAAACCCCAGCGCCAAGGCGCTACACTTTTGGTTGAATTGTTCTTCCTGTTTAAGCCAAAAGTCACAAAAACTCAAAATTGTTCAAAATTTCTTCAAAATTGCTTCACGTTTGGTCCATGAAGCTCTGAAATGAAATTTCAAGCAAGGAGGGAGGCCTCAGCTAGCAGGGCAAGTTTATCTTTCTCTTTTTTCCTCCTTACGACTTGCCTTAACTTCTTTTTTAGCTGCTTGATTCTGACTTGGGAGACCTTGTTTCTAGTACAGTAGTGCATGGACATATGCCTCTAAATTTTGGTGGCCGTGTTGGCCCTCTAAGGATATTTTCCAAGTATACATTGACTCTACAAAGCCAATTTTCCCTATTTTCCTCAAACTCTTCTTCAATGGACTTGTTAATGTTTTGTCGCCTCAGTGGAGAGGATGTTTCCATGATTTTCTCTTCTTTCCTCTTCAAACATATTGTCTTAGGACTTCTAGGCTTGAGCTAAAAACCAGTGCCTTCAATATCTTCCAAGTTTATCAATGTTTTACCTTTAGCACCATGCTTCTCCAAATCTGCTTTAGATTTGTCAAGCAAAAGTTGCTTGACTTTGAGCTATTTGTTTTCTTGCTAAAAAAATGCAATCAAAAAATATTCCTTTGACAACCTACTCTTCAGCTCTCTTATATCAGCCTCTTTCTTCTGGATGATCTGATCCGAATATTTGACCTCCTCATGCACTTCTAAATCTGCCATATTAGTGTCAATATGAATCTCTTCTTCTTCATCCAATGGTGTCTCATGTTGTTGTGATGATGTAGGCTTTTCCCTTTCAACAATGTCTAGAGCAACTACAAGCCTTTTCCCTCTTGTGCAGCGCTTGGTCACTTTTGCCCTAGGATTTTTTCTGATAGGGCTGCTTGTGGAATCCACCTCTTGTTGTGTTGGAGAAGACAAATGAGTACAGTGCCTACTTGATTGAGCTGGAGAAGGCGATAAAGATGTTGACTAGATGAAACCATCCCAAGGCAAATTGATTTGTGCCAACTGATGGAAAACAAGGATCTTCACCAAGCCATGATAAAAAAAAATTGGCATGATGATCTTCTCCCAACCTAATCTTAACCATGCTTCTGTAAAGGTAATGAGGTAGGTTGAGAAATTTTACATCAATGAAATGCATCAAAATCCTCACATGGTACTGATACAATCTTGAGAATCTACCCTCACATGTAAAATACTTCATGATAATTTTCATCAGAGGGGCATATTTTTCCAGCAGATGTTTGGAAGGGAATATGTTCTTTGGAGCAGTTTTATATGGAGGTTTCAGATACATCTTGTAATTCTCAAGGTCGAGGTCTCTTTTCTTGAACCAATTTTCTTGGGTATTTGGAATCCCTATAGCTATAGAAATGGTATTTTCTGAAATAGTGAACACCACTCCATGAATGGTCATCGTATCCCTCCTGAAACTACTGGCAAAAGTGTTGGTGGGTGTCATTAAAACCAAGTTCTTCAATCCTTTGGAAAAAGGAAAGGAAATTAGTATCCTGGAAGGATTTCTTGAGGAAAGGAGAAGACATGATGTCATGTGCTAAAGTTGTCTCATACTTGAGACCTCCCTTATGCCTCCTCTGCTCAGTAGCCTTAGAATCCATAGCAAACCCTAGCTCAACGGGAAGGGAAACTAGGGTTTGGTATAGGGAAAAATAAGGGATTTGGGTAGTTTTTGAAATTGAAGGAGATGAAGGGGTTTTAGGGTCTCTAAATTCTTGGGAAACTTATGGGGGGTAGGGTAGGGATATATGTTGTAGAGTGAGGGGAAGTGGAATTTTGGGATTTGAGTGATGGAAATGGATGAAAAACTAGGAGACACAGTCCTAGTCTAGAAATGCATAGTAGGGACTAGGGTTTGTGAGGATAAGTGATGAAATGAGGAATTTGATGAGGGAAAGTGTGGGATATGGTGTATGAAGAGTGTATTAGGGTGTATGAGCTCAAAATTAAGGGTTTTTCTCAACAAATAGACCAAATCGACAATGAAGTTAAAAGCGCAGCAAACCCTAAGAGAGGGTATTTTTGTAAGCTTTTAGAGCATAAAATGAAATACTAAAGAAGTGAAACAGAGGCTAGGTAGGCCCATTTACTTGTCCTGGTTACATTTGAACCTATTGTTGATGAAGAAACCACTGGAATGAAGTTTGTTCCCCCTTGAAGAAAACGTAGCACCTTTGGCAAAAGCGTAGCGCAACAAATGATAAGGCACTTTAGGAGCACGAAATTGATGTTCTGAGGGTGAAAGATCTCTTTGAAGGTGAAGAGATGTTTTTCTCAAATAAATGAGAAAATGAGAAGCTTTTTTCTTTCTTTTGTAGCTTTGAAAATTGATTTTTTTCCTTTGATGGTGTAGTGGCCCCACCATGTCCTTTCACATTTTATTTTGAAACTACAACTTGAGAACCTTTTAGGATATATTACATCATAATAGAGATATAAAATCACTTTAGAATCTTTATTGAAGAATTTTCCCTATCACTACTCCTTCAATTGATTATTTTGGTGGTGAAATGATTCATTTTCATGCTTTTGACCCCTTGACCTAATGATGACACTACATGAATGAATGAGTTGAATGATGACAATAATGACTATGACACCATTTCAACAAGGGATGATCTAACCATGCTGATGTCCATTGGTCATAAAGGTGAAAGGAGTAGTGAGACCTACCTAACCTAACCAGTGACCAATTTTTTTATTGAAAAAACCTATTTGAAACCATAAAACTTTGCAATAGGACCCTATGAAAACCTTTGTAAGAGCATATTTGATCACTGGTGACTGACATGACTTACAAACACTAACAGGACATACTCACGGCAAATGTCCCTAATTTCTATAGACTTCACAGTAATCTTGTGAATTTCGGCCCAGGAAATCTCCTTCTGATCCAACCGCCACAACACCTGTTGTTGACGGGACCCCTAATGATCCTCCAATTCCCCTAAACTATTTGTGCCTCTCAATATTGGGCATTCAATTTCTACATCGCCTTCTATAAGAAACTGAGTGCACCATACATTTCCTCTCAATGGTCAAATCCATTGTAGATCTTTTAATTTTTTTGTTAGACTGGTGTTCTGATTTTGGAAGCCCATGATTCATGGGTCTTGTGATCCCATCCCTCCCTGATACTCATGGGGGTATCCTGCCATGGATTCTATGCGCAATCCTCACTCTAGTGTATCTTGGAGAGTTCCAATAACGGTGTCCTAGTAAGGGGTAGGAGCGCTTTAATGAACCAATCCCTCTAGTGATTAGGATCTATTGTATAGATTAAATTACCCATAACGTATTTGAACCTCTATGTCAATTCCCACGTAGTCTATCCTTCCTTCTACTTGATCTCCAATAGTTATGACAGCCTTTTTGAAGCCTCAAAAATCGCTACGACAACATGGGGGAAAACCACTCGGTCCAGATTCATCTAAGTGTAATCTAATCTAACTACTAAACACATGCATATATCTTAATCTAACATTATATAACTATACATATACCCGGGAATAAAATACGATATGCGATCTATAATGATGTCTTACAACAATTAGTAATAAAGATCATTCAACTGCCAAAAGAAATGAAATCATTTAACGATAATCGTTTTGGATAAACAGTTAGACAAAACAATTGAGAGAAATATATCGCATATAAAAATCATTCATATTCAAAATGGAATCAAACCTAACATCATACAGAAGTGCAATAATGCAGAACTATAGTTCCGACGTTCATACATAAAACAATTGAAAGAATACGTATTGCTTAATACATAAATAAAACATAATCATATGATAAAAGTACCATATATGAAAAGTCCTTCTCATGTTCTTTAGCAATATTGACCCAATTTCATTAAATCCAACACATTCTAAGAGTATAAAAGTGCATTTCAGTAGAGCATGCTAGATATTTAAAGAAAAATAGATCTTGTGCCATTCATTTTATCAAAACCTCCTCAAAAGTATAGAAGTGTAATGTCTTGAAAATTGTTTTTGATAATAATAATAATAAAAAAAGGTCTCAAAATAGATTATTACAAAAATAGTTAAGGAGGCTTCAAACAACCTTCCTCAAAATGAGCAAAAATAAAACTAAAAGTAAAAAAAAATCCATGAATAGCTCCTTTGAACTTGATCTCTAAGGTCACAAATATTAGTCATTGGCTTGAGCTGAGGCGGCTAGCTGATTGTATATTTTAACTGCCCATCAAATATGGCATCTATCAATGCTAGCACCATCTTTTGTGTAGAGCTTGTTAAACACCTCAGAGTCATCCACTGGTTGTGTTGTTTTCGTAGAAACCGCCAATATGCCTCCCAATTTAGGTTGGTTATTTGTTTAATAGCCTATTCCTTTTCCTGCATTGTCTATTTCCATTGTTGTTCTAGTTGCTTGACATTTGGTAGAAACCCTGGTACACACTTTTTGACAAGATTGGCACCATGAAGTTTTTCATTTACGGCCTCTATTATGATGCTTTTTGCTCCTGTTTCTATCGTTGTTTCCCTTTCTT
>APFE031688544.1:14485-32590 GCA_000404065.3 Pinus taeda | reverse complement strand
AGAGAAGGTGGAGGAAACATTTCCTCACTTGATTTAGTAAAATTTCTTGGAGACCAAAAGCCTCCCAAAATGGGGAGGTGTGATTTGGATTGGATCATTATATTATTTTTCATCCATCCCAATGCATTTGGAGTGCCAAAAGTGGAGGAATTAGCTCATGTGTCTGTTTTTACTCGTGGGACCTAGTTTGGCAAAATGGGATCTGAAACCTTTTAGGAGTGTTTTGAGGCTTCAAACGATGTTTTTTTTTTTGGAGGGGGGGGAGGGGGGTGGATTTTCCCCCTTAATGGTGCACCTTTTATTTCTATTCTACACACGGAGATATTTCCAAAGGCACAAGAATCACGTAAATCGGAGTCCGTATGCAAAAGTTATGTCACTCAGAAGTTGACCTTCCTGTTTTCACACCTATAGTCCGAGAGGATGCCTCGTCATCCACCATTATTCATGGAAAAGGGGCTAGCCACATGTTTTCGATGTAAAAGACTCTATAAGAGTCTATTTTGTAACTCTAGTTAAGAGTTGATGTAGTCAAAATTAACCACTAGTAGGTTATCAAGTTGTGTTATAACTAGACCACTAAGAGGAAGAGGCATTCCATTCCTTTGAGATCATTTTGTTCCATAGCTGAGCAAAGATAGCCAGGAGAGATAGGAGGTAGAGAACATAGAGTAGATCTGGCACTATAGCATCACAAGGGCCACAAGCATTACTTCTCTGCACCTATAACAATATTTCTAGACAGAGAAAGAAGGCGAAGTGGCCTCACTTTCCAGCCAGGTTTTCTCCCGAAAGGGTTTCCAAGAGAGCATATCTTGTGTCTTACGTGTGTGTGAGCTTGTTTTTTCGTTCTCTACTTTTCTGCATAATTTATATTCGCATGCATGCACTAATTACAATTAAATTTATAGGTCTTAAAGTTTAATAAAATTGTAATAGTGTAGAATCTCATACTTTTAATGTAATATTAATTTGTTGTGACGAACTATCGAGTAGAATATCCACGACAGTTCACGGATCAAGAAATTCCTTGTAGATTCAAATTGCGGATTGTAATATGCTAAAACAATTTACTTGAACCTACTCTACTCATTAGTAGAAACAATAAATAATCGACGAAATCATGAAGCATAAAAGAGAAATAATTCAATCACATATAACACAATAATTTTCTAGGAAAAGCGACAACTAAAAACCCTTGTTATCTGTATAGTGCATTAATCAGAAAATATGAGAATATTACAATTCTTGTCTCAATCCCAAGCAACCTATGCACCATCTAAATCTATCTCACTACTTCACAAAGACGCTCCAGCCAATACTTAGCCAAATTTTGGGCCTGTCAAGCTCCTATTTCCTTACGCAATTTCCTAGGGAATTAGCCCATATTTAATTGGGAAATTCCTCAACAATGAACTGTAAAATCCTCATAGGCCTTCCCTTGATTGCATACACCATCTGTACAATCAAATGACTATACAATTGATAGTACAATGTCCTTGAACTCCAATCTCTATTGGGTCTTTCTCTAATCTGACATGCATGAGTTAATTATGAGTGAATCTTCAGTTTATTGGTTGAGCAATGTTGGTTACACCCCACTACCGGATACCCCACTAACTCCTCCATCAGTTGGAACTAGTTTAACAAATTTAACTTAGTTAAATTGAATTAAATAATTACAACTCAAAATAAACTGAACCTGGGCCCCTAAAATTTAGGAACCCTCGACATGACTCTAGATAGACTTCCAACTTGAATTAACTAAGACAATTAAGTCAAATTAATTTATTTAACTATTACAAGTTGCTATGAGAATTATAATTACAATTTAATTCCTAATTTAATTCAAGGAGAAAATTACATTAATATTTTCTTGTTGCATTTTCAACAGAGGTCGACAAAAATCCCTTCATCACTCATCCACCCATTCACCCAAATTTATCCTTAAAAATTCCACTTTTGCCATACATAAAAAAACATAGAAAAAGGACTTTGCCTTCACCATTTTCACCACCTTCACCACTCTTTGATGATTATAATCTTGTCCCTAGACCAACTATAATTTGTCATATTCCTTGAATTAAATATGGGGTCTTGAGGGGGAAATGAGTCACTACTATAGGAAAGATATCAATCCTATAACAAAGTGCCCATTTCCAACAAGACCTTGAACGATATTTTTTATTTATTTATTTATAACTCCAGAGTTGAAGATCAAGCCACCCTGAGGCATCATGAGGCTATCCCTAAAGCTTAAAAGGTCACATCATCCCTAAAGAGAATATATAAGGTCATCTATCCACTCTAGCAACAACAAATCAAACACTAGAAGGAGGCTTGCATGGAAGACAAATTTCATTAGTCGACTACATTAGTATGTTGTGAAGACCTGTGCATAAACAAACAAAGAAATTCAGCAACTCCACGGTCTGATTGATTGATCATAAGTAACAGCAAATTGCATGTATCTCCAACACTTTGACATCACAGGTAGGCTCAGGGATGACAAACCTCACCTCTTCCCTATGCACATAATGGTAAAAAAATGTGTTTAATGACCGAGAATGGATTTTTTATGGGCTAGAGGTGGCCAGTAAACTTGGCCACCTTTGATTAGTAAACTAGACTTCACTTGGCCACCCATGCATGTGGAAAAGTAAAATTAAGTGGGTTGATGATTATGAGGAGTGGGGACAATAGTTAAAAAAGGGCAATTTGTGGAAGAGCCAAGTCACCAAAGCACTCTAACTCATTACCAAAAAAGGGAATAAAAGTACGAGGCTTGATTGCAATTGCACAGTTGCTCATTTCTAGAAAAAAGTTGAAGGGAGCCACCAAGGTATTGAAAGACAAGCTAGATGCTACCTGATTTTTCCTAGGCTGCCATCGAACTACTACAGGTCACATTGCAGGTGCTACAGGAGGTGTTATAGGAGGATCTGATTTTCTATAGAAGCACATAAAATAATCTACAGGGATAAACTAAGGGGAGAAGCGGATCTAAAAAAACCAGAAGTTTTCCTCAAACCCTCATGCACATGAAAGAGTCATCTTGGAAAGGGTAAGTGGCCTCCTCCCTCTCTAATTCCCATAAAATTGCATGAAGAATTCAGCGTAAATCAGGTACATCAATTTGTGTATGTCAACATCAATTTGTGTATGTCAACATCAATTGTAATTTTCCAACCATTCCACATCTCACTCTATATATATAAAAAAAAAAAATCCATTTTGTTTCTCACCGATATGACATTTTATCAACTTTGGAGCAACATCTCTATATGACTACAAATTTTTTAGGTGATGGCCCTCTTGTGCACTTTAAAACAATTAAAAATAGTACCTTCTCTAAAATTTATCAATGGTTTGTTGGTTTGAATGCTTTGTTGTTGAACCTCATTCATAGTTGAACACCATTTTACCTCCAATGTGGGCTTGGGCATTTTATACTTATATTTTCTCTTTCAATTTGATATGCCTAGGTTTTATATTTTTAGGTCAATAAAGAAAAACAAAAGGTAAGCTTCGCTTAAATGTTTCTTGAAAATTAACAAGTGTGAGGTAATTTTTTAAAATTAATTTCAAGCTAAATTGAACTTTTGATATTACTTCATTGTTTGATATTTAATGACACAATGATGAATGTAAGTGAAATTTTCATGTAAATGAATTTTTTTTGTTCTTCCAAAAAAAAACTAGAATGTCACTCCCTCATTTTAAGCTAAATATTCTTAATATTTTTATTATAGTATATAGAAAATCATTTTTGAAATTGTTAAAAAAAAGTACAAAATGTATCAATAAAATTTAATATTTATGATCTAGCTTTGAAAAGAGATTGAAATGGGTGTATTGATTTTAGATATTAAAAATTGTTCCTCGGTTACTTTGAACCACTTGGATGATTCCCAAAAACTTATTATGTTATTTCCATAATGACTATATCAAGTCTGTGTATGTCAGCATCAACTATAATCTTCCAACCATTTGACATCTCACTCTATATCAAAAAAAAATCCCACATTGTCTATCACCCATATAATATTTTATCAATTTGGGAGTAATATCTCATATATGACTAAAAATTGTTGAGTTGGTGATTCTCTTTTGCACTTTAAACTAGGATCTCATATGAACCAATAGTTCTCATCCTCCAATTGGGTTGCAACATTCAACAATGTCTTGAGTCATAACAACAACCCTTCATTTCCTTATATTACAATAATCCTTGGGATATTATAAACACAAATTGATGTTGATTTAGTGATGAACATGCATTTCAAAACCTCTGGCATTACATCCTCCCATCCCATGTCTACTCATGTTTTCATGGTATTTTTTATAATAAATATTACTAGATACTCAAGTTGAAATATATTTTCAATTATACAAAGTTGTTTCTATATAATCACACCCCATCATTATGAGAGAAGCAAAGATTAGCCTAGACTTGAATTTTATTCATTTCAATGCTTTCATTAGTTAATTTTTATTTTTCTAGCAACCATGTTTCCCCCCTCCTTTTCACACATATGCATTGACTAATTACAATTGTGACTAGGCATGCTTGACATGTGGTTGAGTGTCATCATATTTATTTATGCTACCATGTCATACAAATGGATGCAATATTATTGATTGTTGATATATTGACACTACCTTGTCATACAAAAGAATGTAATATTTAAGCTGATAGGCATTTCTTTTGAATCAGTTCTCTTACACTTTCGTCTACCCTTTTGCCTTGATTTGAAATATGTTACGTGATTTAATTATCCTGCACCATTGGTTTATGAGATGATGTGGCTTGAAAGTTAGACCACTACTCTTGACTATTCAAAGAAACAATTACTGTGTCATTGGTTTATGTAATGATTGTTCCTTGAAATTTGCGCCAATACTCTAAAATATTCACATAAGTAATTATGTCATAGTTTTAATTATTATTTATAGTATTTTCCCGACTGGAAAACCAATATGCAGGTTCATGGAGGATTATGAATTCTAGGTTCCCGAGAGGCAAAACAAGTATGCAAGTTCATGGAAGATTATGAAGTCTAGAGTTCACAGTTTTCTTAATTGCATTGTATTGGGATTCCTTGCACGTATAAGCAACTAAATATGATGTTGGAAAGGCAGAGGAGACAAAACACAATTCACACATAAAACATGAGCTACTGCTCTTCTATTGATCACACAAAACATAATCATTACAATCAACCTGGTGAAGCGTATTTGAACATTTTCCAACTAGCTAACTGCCTAAAATATCTTGACATGAAACTACATGCAATCTCACACTCAAAGCAGTCTATCACTTAACACACTTGACTCAACACTCAAACACTCAATCATGCAATCACTCAATTAACTGACTCTCTATTTTTAGCTAACTCCTCATGCAGGAGTAATTATCTTATTCTAACACTCCCCCTTAATTACGAATACTAAACTAAAACATGACTCATGACAACTCAAACATGCCTGCTGGTCTATGTCTCAGCTAGGTTTACAACACCCAAGTTTCTTCTACGAAACTCAAACACATCTTGTGCTAATGACTTAGTAAATATATTAGCCAATTGATCACTAGATTTACAAGGCCTCAAGTGAACTTCTCCATTGCTCACAAGTTCTCTAATAAAGTGATATCTAGTATCAATATGCTTGCTCTTCTGATGAAACACACTACTCTTGGATAATGCAATCGCTAAGGTGTTGTCACAATATATTGTTGTTGATCCTTGTTGATTCTGCTTGACTCCATCAAGTACTCTTCTTAACCACATTGCTTGACATTTTGCTGATGTTGATGCTACATATTCTGCTTCTACTGACGAAAGTGTCACAATGGGCTACTTCTTAGATGCACATGAAATCACACCTGAACCAAGGTGGAACACAAAACTAGAAGTACTCTTCCTATCATCCAAACTTCCTGCAAAATCACTATTTGTGTATCCAATAAATTCTTTCTTTTTTGTGCTTTCATACATTATGCCACAATCTCTAGTTCCTACTATGTATCTTAGAATTCGTTTTCCTGCACTCCAATGTGTGTCTTTTGGAGTCTCCATAAATCTGGAAACCAAACTCACTCCTTGCATGATATCCGGCCTTGTAGCTGTGAGATACATGAGACTACCAACCAATCTTTTGAATAAAGTTGGATTGACATCTGATCCTTCATCATCCTTGCTTAACTTTGTACCTATTGCAACTGGTGTAGGGACAGGTTTGCAATTTTCCATCTCGAATCTTTTCAACAAATCTTTGGAATATTTATTTTGACAAATAAAAATTTCTTTTTTCAGATTGCTCAACTTCTATGCCAAGAAAATAATTCATAAGACCAAGATCTGACATCTCAAATTCTTTCATCGTGGCTTCTTTAAATTCATCTATGTCAAAATCACCTGCAAAAATCATGTCATCAACATATAAGCAAACAATCAAAAATTTTCCATGCTCATTTACCTTTCTGTACAAGGTAGGCTCAATGTTGCTTCTGCAAAATCCATTCTTAATCATGTAGGTGTCGATTCTGCTATACAAAGCTATAGGCACTTGCTTCAGTCCATAGAGCGCTTTCTTCAACCTGTAAAATTTGTCTTCATTACTTTCAACTTCATATCCTGGAGGTTGCTACACATAAATTTATTCTTCTATAATTCCATTCAAGAAGGCTAATTTCACATCCATCTAATATACTTTCCACTTGTTCTAAGCGTATGTGGCTAGAACTGCTCTTACAGTATCCAATCTAGCTACTGGAGAAAACGTTTCTCCAAAGTCTATTCCTAGTTGCTGCGAGAATCCTTTTTCTACAAGTCTATCTTTAAATCTATCAATTTCACCTTTCTCATTCAACTTTGTCTTGTACACCCACTTCACACCAATGAGATTTTTGTCCTTTGGTAAATCAACCAAATCCCATGTGTCATTCTTTTCAATAGCTTCAATTTCTTCATCCATGGCTTGCACCCAATTTTCATCCTTGGTTGCTTCTTCAAATGAAGAAGGTTGGAATGACAACAATGCAAAATTTGAACTAACATCCAAATCATCATAAATATCTTTCAAAATTCTCATCTTTCTCTTACCATTGCTTGATTCATCACCTGATTGATTGCTAGGAGAATCTTGATCTATTGATCTACTTGAGGATCCATGTTGCTCTGAAAATCTTGGAGTCCTTGTTGATGTGTCTATGTTTGGTGTCTTCACCTGTGATTCTTGCTACTCCTTTTCTGTTACATCATCTTCTTCCATCAATGGCACTTGTGCATCTATTGTTTTGTCTATAGTTCCATTCCATGACTCTTGTTCCTTGAACACAACATCTCTGCTAATTATGGTCTTCTTTGTGATAGTGTTATACAATTTGTAAGCTTTTGATTGCTCATTATAACCAATGAATATGCATTTTTCACTTTTATCATCCAATTTGCCTCTTCGCTTCTCAGGCACATGTGCATAAGCTACACATCCAAATACTCTGAGATGAGATACGTTGCAATACATACCTGACCATGCTTGTTCTGGTACTCTGTTCATCACACTCTTTGTAGGAGATCTGTTGATCACATAAATAGAACATGCAACTGCTTCTGCCCAATACTCATTAGACAAGTTTCTGCCTTTTAACATGCTTCTTACCATGTTCATAATTGTCTTGTTCTTTCTCTTTGCTACACCATTCTGCTGCAGTGTGTACCTGGTTGTAAACTGTCTTATGATCCCATGTTGTTTGCAGTAATCATGGAATTCCTTTGAGTCATATTCTCCACCACAATCTGAACTCAATACTTTGATCTATCAATCACTTTGGTTCTCTACTAAGGCTTTGAATTCTTTGAACTTTGCAAAAGTTTCGGGCTTCTGCTTCAAAAAGTAAACCCAATTCTTTCTGCTATAGTCATCAATGAAAGTGAGGAAGTAGCAACTTCCACCAATCGACTATGTCCTCATAGGACCACACAAGTCTATATGCACTATCTCAAGAGGTTTCTTTGCTCTATATGCAACTCCCTTTGGAAAACTTTCACGGTGTTGTTTTCCCAAGATGCAACACTCACAAGTACTAGCAGGCTCTTTGATGGGAGGTAATCCTCTGACCATCTGTTTTTCCGCAACAATCTTAAAGCAGAAAAGTGCAAGTGTCCAAATCGAAAGTTCCATAACCATTAATCATCAGAACATGAAACTGTAAAAGAAGTCACCTGACCACTATAATTCAAAATGAGAGGAAAGAGTCTGTTCCTCATCATCTACACCTTTTCTATCAGTTGCTTTCTTGGGGGCTTGTCATATATAACAACTTCTTGACCTTGAAAGATAACTCTGTATCCTTTCTGTGTCAATTTACCAACACTTAACAAATTATGTTTGAGACTAGGAACATAATATACCTCTGAGATTGTCTTCGGCTCCCCCTACTTGGTCAGAATGTTGACCACTCCTTTTCCTCCATCTACTTCCACAATCTTGTCAGTCCCCAACTTTACCTCCGCTTTCACAGATTGATCAAAATTTGCAACCAAATCCTTGTTGCATGTCATGTGGTTACTGCATTCACTGTCTAACAACCACACACTAGCAGAAGGTTCATGCATGGTATGGCAAGCTAGGAACATAGAGTTAGTACTCTCTATAGTGACATTATCTCTCTGGTTCCCTTGATTAGCTATTTTATTCCTTCAATCACGAGAAAAATGACCAAATTTATTGCAGTAATAACATCTCACCATTGATTTGTCAACTCTTTGATTATTGTTGAAGCTTTTGTAGTTCCTTCCATTTTCATGTTCATGATCTTCTCGGTCATCTCTCTGACCACCATATCTTCCGCTTCGTCCTCTGCCTCTCATTCTACTTCTGCCTCGACCTCTGTCTCTTGAAATAGAAACCTGACTTTTGAAAGAGGTCTCTAAAGTGGAATCCTTATTTTTGTCTATCCTTGCCTCATGGGATAGAAGTGATCCCATAAGCACATTAACTGTCAATGATGCCAAATCCTTGGCTTCTTCTATGGCTACTACCACAAAATCAAATTTGGTAGACAAAGATCAGAGGACCTTCTCAACCACGCTTTGATCTTTTATATCTTCATCATAAATATTTAACTAATTTATGACAGTTATGACCCTATTCATGAAAGAATCAATGTCCTCTGTCTCCTTCATCTGCAGACTTTCAAAATCTCTCCTAGTATTTTGCAACTTAACAATATTGACTTTGGCCATACCTTTATAGTTTGTCGACAAAGTATCCCATGCTACTTTTGTTGAAGACATGGTCATAATCTTCTGGAACACTGCTAGGTCCACTCCCTGTTGAATAAGTTGCAACACATGTGCATTCTTCTTCTTGTCTTTCTTCCATTTTCCCCTCTCTGCATTAGTGAGAGCTTGTTCTTCTTCTTCGTACATAGGTTATGAAAACCCAAACTTCACATAATCCCAAACATCATGTGCTTGCAACGTGGTCACCTCTTAATGGCCCACACATCATAGTCTTTCCTTGTAAATGGTGGGAATTGGGGCTGCAAATTTGAGAAAACCATCTTTCTCCAAAATTTCTCTTTTTTAAAAAAATACCCTAAATTTCTCCTTTGTAAAACTCTTTAAAAAAAAAAAATACCCCTTTCAATAAAACCCTAAGTTTTTTATTTAAAAAAAAAACTTAAAAAAAAATCGTTCTAAAAAGAACCTTTTCAAAAACTCTTGATATTAATTTTATATATAAAAGAATATAAATAAAATATTTATATATAAAAAACTTAATACGTGAACTTTTTTCAAAAGTTTAATCAATCACAGTAACTTGTAACAAAGATTTTGAAAGTTTTAAAAGTTGGCCTTTTAAAAGTCTGTCATATAAACCACGCACTGTTCATTGGTTTATTAACCCACCTCACCTAACCTTCTCGACCAAGTCAAAAAAAACTTGCATGTACAGGAGTCCACCTATCATAGAAAATCGATGGCTAAATTATAGCGGTGGCTCTGTAAGCTGCTATTGAATTCTTGGATAGCACCCGAGGATGGATGTTCATGGTAGCTGTGGCTGATTTTTCAAAACATAAAGAGTTTTTTTTATGCCGTCTGCGGACCAAACGAGCTTGAGCTCGACTAGTTCGAAAATTTTGATTCTCTTATAACTCACTCAATGCCGCTCTTAAAGCCGCAACTGCAGATTTTCTCTGTCTCAGACCTTGCTCTAATACCAATTTGTTGGAAAGGCAGAAAACACAAAACACAATTCACACATAAAACATGAGCTGCTGCTCTTCTATTGATCACACAAAACATAATGATTACACTGAACCTGTTGAAGCGTATTTAAACCTTTTCCAACTAGCTAAATGCCTAAAATATCTTGACATGCAACTACATGCAATCTCACACTCAAAGTAGTCTATCACTTAACTCACTTGACTCAACACTCAAACACCTAATGATGTAATCACTCAGTTAACTAACTCTCTATTTTTAGCTAACTCCTCATGCAGGAGTAATTATCTTATTTTAACATATGAAGTTTTCCATCGAAAGACTGGAGAAGACTTGCGATGCATGGAAGATTTCTGAACTTATTGGGGGCTCGATTGATCCTACGAGATTGACAATTAAGGCTATGGGAACATGGATTAACACCCTTCTTCGCTTGCATTGTTCCTATCGAAAGAGCTGAAGTAGAAAACAATGGAATGCTTGCTCTCAAGGACGGGCTTTAGATACCAACAGAATTGAGTTATGAAAAATTATCTCTAGAAAATTTAATTACTTTTGGAATTTATGACATAGTTCTTAAAAGCTGGGAGGTAGAAATTATGGTGATATCATCTATGGGAAAACAAAGTAGTAGAAAATATTATTTGTTAAATCACTTCTCAGGGTCTCTTTTGGATGTGGCAGGTGGAAGGTGTACTGATGGAGTGTGGATGACTGTGACAGCTAAAAAAAATCACATCTATGTCGTGATGGAATTTGAAATGCATCTATGTCATGTTAGACTGGGTAGTTTTGAGCAGACAGGGAAAGAAGATATACTCCTATCAGTTCCAAATGAAGCTATAAACAATATAACAATCTTCAACAACTAGACTTGTCACTCACAATATAGTTGCACAAGGGTCATGATTTTTCTTAGACTTTCAACAAGGAGAAACATTTTGGGATGGATCTGGGTGATTGTAAAAGCCTATCATTCTGGATACCAAGTGATTAACAAATGAAAATTGTGTGTAGAGTGACTGTTAACAGTTCCCTTGCAGAAGATGGAAACAAGGATACATTTCTCTAGCTCAACTCAAGCATTATTTTACAATTACCATACAATTTTAAACCAAGATTATTTAGTAGAGTGCTTGAATTTGCAAGTGGCTATTAATTCTTTAATATAGACTGGATGAATGGATCAGAGTTTCTCTCTAGTTTAATGGGAGGTTTTTCCACACTGAGTGACTTCAAGTTACCTTCATACTTCCGAAAACCATTTCCACCAGTTTGCTTCCAATCATTGTATGATTTCAAAGAAAAAATGTAGTTCATAACTTTCGTTGACGATCGTCCCTGAAAGAAAGCTCAGGTAAGATATGTGTACAAAGGATAAATCGAGGCAGTCAGTTCATTTCTTGCAAGATTTAGGCCTTCTTCCAGCGAACCATTTAAGGTAAAACCATAGTAAAAGTGTGTGAGGTGACTGATTTGATCAACTTTTCCCCTTAACGTTATGGTGTGCAGAAAGTAGGCATGTTTATTCACTTGTAGCAACTCTTACCTTTTCCAAATTAGACGCTTTGAAGGTTGGGAGGTTCAGCGCTTGAACTGCAACAAGGAAGTTCCTCACATTTTTAAAATATTGATAAGCCAAGAGAGGTGATTCGTCATAAGAGGATAATGCAAGAGTCAAACTCTTCACCTCCTGTGACGAAAAACAAAAGCACATCCACATCATTTCATAGTGAAAATATTACTGATTGAAAATTAGCAAAGGAATTGTTTATTTAGGCCGATTGTTCTTGCTTTACTGCTTTTCAGTTTTCTACAAAGGTTATGCACTGAGGTTACATTGTGTGTAATATTTTGTAAATTCACTATTGACTTTTAAGCATCGGATTTAAGGCCATATCAAACCTCCTCTTATGTAACTTTAATTCTAATAAATAAATGTTTTCCTTTACGGTGAAAATGTAAAAAATATGGCGGGAATGACATAGATCAAATTGTTGTGTTATTGCAAAACCAAACTCCATAATGTTGTCAATAACTAGACTAATTAACAACTAAAATTTTAACTGCAAAAAAGTCAATCACCTAAGAGTTAGGTTGGGTGGTGATTCATCACTTACACAAAGCATAATCTATTGAGCTATGATTCATACACTATATTTTGCATGTGCTTTATCATGGATATGCATAAGTAATTAGATATAATTAATAAATATAATGAATTCAAAGAGTTTAAGAGAAATATAAGTAGGATATGCTTATTGATTTACATTTCAATGTGTGTTATCAATCATGCTTTATCACAACTAAAACATTTAATTTCATTGATTAAAAGGAATTGGGACACTAACAAAAATATTTATTTAACCACTATAACATTTTCCAAAGAATATCTCTCAATATTCATTTGAACATCCTAAAAAAAATTCAATTCAAACATCTTGTCCAAAAAAAGCAGATGGAACAAAGAGTAAAGGCCATCAAACGCCACTCAATTTCAATCAATTTCAATCTTTTCATTGTATTATTATTTATTTTATTATCTATAGGACAGAGATTCATGTATTTTAAGTGAAGAATATCTAATAAGATATAATGGTTATATCTTTTTAAGTCGAACATACAATATTGGCAAACCTAATTAGAAATTTAAAGGATCTCAATCAATAAGAGATAAGAGATCCATTTATTGCATTGACTCTCATTTTTT
This sequence comes from Pinus taeda, assembly GCA_000404065.3. Lineage (NCBI taxonomy): Eukaryota > Viridiplantae > Streptophyta > Pinopsida > Pinales > Pinaceae > Pinus > Pinus taeda. Next base: position 19,642 of record APFE031688544.1, on the reverse strand, counting down.
TTATAAACAACAACATTAAATCATTTCAAAAATACCAGTGAGTAGTTAATTTATGTATTGTAATATCATGCATTATAATATTTTTCCATTAATCTAATTGGGTAAATGAGTTAAGATTTTTATTTATTTGAGGAAGCTACTCTATATTCTCAAATTGATGGTGATATCTTCATATTGACGGGTATAATTTCACTATAAAATTAACCAATTAATGGGTCTAGATTGCAGTTTTTACGAACCTGTGGAAGTGATCTCATAGTTTGAGCAATTTAATTATTTTTTTTAATTAATTGGTGTTGTAGTACTCCTTGAAAAGATGATAATATTAAGATGATGAAATTAAAAAATGTTAGATCAAATGTGCTAATATTAAGATGATGAAATTAAAAAATGTTAGATCACATGTGCATGTGTTGTCGAAGATACTACAATTTAATAATCTTACCATATCTCTTTGCTCTTTTTGGATAATTGCTACTCTTCATTATTGACATGTTTTCAATACCTAACTTTTAAATAACCGAATAAATTGATTATAATTTTTCACATGCTAAAATAAAATAAAATAAAAAAAGAAGTTACTTAAATATTTAATTACAAAAACATGTAAGCTTTATTATTAGTCCCTGCCGGGACTATTAGCGTTCGATATGTCGTTGACTCTCTATTAATTTGGGTTGACCAGAGCATTTAATTGTTGTTTTTCGCTTTTATCCAAAGTTTTATTTTAGAGCCTTGACGTTTCTTGTTTTTTATCCAAAGTTTTATATTGGAGGTCTTATTGCCGGGTTGCTGAATTTCCAAATCCAAAAAAAAAATATAACCAAAGTTTTGATGGCTTGTTTTAAGACATTCGGAGCTGTGAACATTATAAGCACAGGGTAGTTTGTCCTAAGTTTTTGGTACGTGTTCTGAGTGTCCTGCATGCAGGACAGATGTTTGCCTATGATTCAACTGGGCCAGATGTTTGGAGATGGTCGCTACGCCCGCATAGAAAGATATGCCCCCGCGTTCTGGTAACGAACCCCTTTGGTGTGGAAGGAAAGGTTCAAAGAGCACCCACATTCGTCCATTCTGCGAGTGATTTACAATTCGCACAGATGCTTTGCTTAAGGGAAAGGCCTCACAGCATAATGAGGCAGGAAATCAATTATGGTACGGGGCAAATCCGCCTACGTTATTCATTTGGGAAAAGCAGAACTGGAAAACGACGGTTTCCCATAAAGCGAGTTTTGCTATAGAGGAAGTGCCATACGGCATCGTCAGGTAGGAAATAAAATACTGTCTCAGGCAAATCCGTGTATGTTAATCATCTGTGGAAAGCATAATTGAAAGATTAATGTTTCCTTTAGAGTTAAATTTTTCTATTCAGTAATTTTTCCAACAATGTTGACTAGAAAAATAAAAAATGTTGGGTTTTTGTTCATATGTAAACGTGGTTGGTAGGGTGAGATTAAATTACCTGCAAGTGCAGAGAGGGAGGGAGCACTAGAAGCTCCATTACTCATTTGCAACTTGAAGAAGGGCAGGAAAGGAAGGTTGTTTCAGAGGTTCTTGCAGATTTGATTTGATAGTCGATGAGGAAGTTAATTGAGAAATCAAAGCCTTATGTAGCGATGATATTGCTGCAGTTTGGATACGCCGGTATGAATATTATTAATAAAGTCTCTCTGAACAAAGGGATGAGTCCCTGCAGCCATTTCGAGTCGAGATCTGAAACTGGCCACGGACAAACCTTTTCGCTTGGGAGGAGGTTTTACTATTCAGGTCGCTTACCAGTATTTTCATTCTCTCATAGTTTACTTCCTGTCTGAGTTGCGTGTGCTGTTACAGAGTGTCCAGTTAGCAGACAGTTTTACTCTGGGTTTTTCCAGGTTCCAACAGATGACGCTCTCTCCGGTTCCAGGTAATTCATGATCACGACACCTTTTTTTTAATTCGCTCCATGACCAGGTTTCCTGGTATCTTATTAGGTTTAATTCATGAATTGAAATTCTTCTGGCAGGTTGCGCTCTCCACATAGCCAAAAGTGTACTCTTCAATACCCAGTTCCAGATAACCGGAACCCTTGCCATAGGTAAGATGAATGCACCCATTTTTACTTTACGGTTCATTATCATTGATACACATGATTATTTTAAGGTTTTCACCTCACACCGTTCCCTTCACAGGTATGCTTCCACTGGGGTTCGGGAGTCTGGCAGCTTCTCAACACTGATATCCTTGGCTTCACAGGTGCTCTTTACTGACTTACTTGTAGCCTTACGGCGGGTTAAAGAATTATAGAATATTTCCATCTTTAATTAGCACAAATCTAAACTTTCACACTTACACAAATGTTCATATATCAGGCGCAACCTTTAATCATTTAAATATGATATTCAGTGAAATTAAGTATAACAAAGGTCGCATTGATGGAAAACTCAGGGTGGTTTCAAAATAAATTAATTTATTTTTGGTATTGATGGAATGAACCGAAATTACATATATGTTGTGTTGTGCTGAGATTCTAGTTATAAATTAATTTATTTTTTTGGGATATTAATTTTTTTCACTGTTGTTTATGTGGTATTCTAGATTTCGCCGATAATATACTGATTTTGATTTTTTTTTGTTATGATAAATTAAATTGATTTTTTTATTGGCTAAATCAATTTATTTTTTTTGGATAAGAAAAGTTAAATATAATTTATTTATTTTTAATATCCATTTATTTAACAATTCACAATTTCCATCAAATAATTTAGATTTTTTTTTAATAAGATCAAATATTTTTTCAATAAAATACAAATTTAATATTAAGGAAATTATTATTTCATTTGAAAATTAATTTAGGTAATATTAATTTTAGTATTTTAACAAATAAAAGTTGGTACTTGGGGAGAACATATTAGAAGTACAGAATTCTAATTTATATTCTCTTAAAATATGGGTGTAACCATGCTCCCATATATATATAACATCAAAAGTATCTTTATCAAATAATATAGTAATTGAATTTAACGCTCAATTTGAAGCGACTATGAATTATAATATTATTTTAAATATATAATGTTCATTGCAAATCTAATTCTTATAATAAAAAAACTTATTAGTTTCATGAATTTTTTTTTTTTTCTCTTCCTCCAAAAAATTGATAAAAGACCGAAAAGCCAATTATATTTACAAATAAATAATAAAGTTGCATATAAGAAAACATATAAGCATATAGATTTGTGATAAATTTTAATTCTTCATTGATGAAGAACATGAAATAATATGGGCTTGCTTCAATGACTTCAATCAAGTATTAAATAATATGCATAAGAAAAAAAGATTTTCATTATTTTTACACAATCTAGTAGGAGAAAGAAAAAACATCTTAAATTAAAACCTAACTATCCAAAAATATGTAATAAATAGTTTGTTAATATTTTTCAAAAATCAATAATTAAATTAAATCTACCTAACTATACAACCTTGTATTTTAAAGTAAAAATCAACCTTAAACACACTGAAAAAACTTTTGATTCTTATATTAACTCAAAAAGAGAAAAATAAAAAGTTTATGAAAAAACAGAAAATAAAAAGCATAAATAACAGTGTCCATAGAAAAAATGCAGTGCAAAGCTCGAAGAATATTAATTTCAACCTATTGAAGAATATTAAAATGAATTAATTACTTCTTCATCATTTTTCTTTACGATTTGATCGACCAAATTCAGCGATGATTTAAAAGAAGTATGGGATGTATATAGGGCCCATTTGGTGCGGTGAAGTACCACTGTCACAGCAGGGATTCGCCTCATTTCAGAAATAGATGCTCAAATTATGTAACTTGACTTTCATGTAAACAATTTTTCAGAACTCTAAATCATGAATAACAACTTAATACTTACCTTTCAAAGTTTTTTTCAACTGACAAATAAGACTTAGTTTTATTTCTTTTATATTTATATTTAACGTCGAATTCCAGGCCTAATGCATACTTAAAAAGTTAAACCAACGCTTTGTGATTCATATTGAAAACTTACATTATTTATTATCCTTTATGGCATACGTGTACCATCCATAAATGTACCATCAATGTTAAAAAGGAAAGTACATATTTGAAATGTCATAAAATTGGCTGCGGCTTTACAGAATCAAAGTTGTGTGTAAATGTTCCTATCTTGCTTTGTTTCTTAATCAATTTTTTTCGAAATTTATTAAAATTATAGAAACACATTAAAATTTTAAAACATTGTCAAAATTAACCGTACTTCAGACTACGGTTTATGAGATTTAATTAATCGCCAACTAAAGAATTCCATAAAAGGATTTAAAAGAACTCGAGAGACTTCACAGCTGTCGTCATATCGTACCGGCGAGAAGTCACGTAGTGTAATGATGAAATACGGTCTGAGTAGCCTGACAATCGATATTACTTTCTCGGAATTCCAGGCCTAATGTATCCATTACATATGGGAGGCCATGTATCCACTACCACGTGCCCATCACATGTCACGCTATGTGATATATACATTAACACTTGTCTTTCATCGTTCATTGTCCATTTACCCAAAGCATTTGGATGGATAGGTGTAGATAACAGAATTTCTGTGCTACCAAATTACCTGTGTGTTTTATTTCCATCAGCATTTTTCGAGCAGAGCTTTTACCTTCATTAAAGAATTTGGTACAAGAATTCCATGTATCCACTACCACGTGCCCATCACATGTCACGCTATGTCATCGTTCATTGTCCATTTACCCAAAGCATTTGGATGGACAGGTGTAGATAACAGAATTTCTGTGTTACCAAATTCCCTGTGTGTTTTATTCGAGCAGAGCTTTTACCTTCATTAAAGAATTTGGTTTTGTCTGTTCAACTTTCTAGCAGTTATAGGTTCTATCCACGCTCTTTACTTCGGTTTTGGATGTGTTCAACTTTTTAGCAATTACAGGTTCTTGTACTGACAAAGCGATTTTGTTGCAGAACTGTTTCACAAGTTGTTTCGACCAGACCTTTTAGTTGCAAGTCTCTTCTGAAATTTCTTGATTGGGGATTGCGAACTGTTCTCCCCTTTCTTTTCCACCCTTGGCACCTGCTCATCAACGTGATTCCCACGTGGTAATATGTTTTGGAAACCTTACTTTCATCATTATTATTGTTCATGTCTAAATGGTTTGTTGATT